>VDFB02000003.1:464389759-464486440 GCA_007258455.2 Sequoia sempervirens
ATGCTTATGATGCACTGTAACAGTTACATCCATGACTTGTGTGGATATTCAATTTCAAACTTTTGCTTTTCATTTTGAAAAAAAAATGTATTTATAATGCAATGTTGTACCATCATTTGAATGTATCACCATTTGAATTCTTGTAATCAAATGAAATTTTGTAAATATGAATCACTTTATGAAATAAATGAAAGCATTTAGTCATGCTTTGTTGTTGAATGCTCAATCCTATACTCCATTTGATTGTGAAACACTGAAAAGAAATTTATTGAAACTCAGTTTCCTCATTTCAATGCATAACTACCACTTAAAAAATGATAAATAAGATGCAATCAGCACCTAGTATATGCAGAAATAACTGTATTTTCCACTTTAAGAAATAACAGTATTTAACCAACTCCACCAATTGAGCTGTAGCAAAAAATTGGTAACAATAGGAAACAATGAGATGCTTTCAAGTTTTTTGTTCTTTAAATTAGTTAATTGCTATTAAATCTTGATATAATGTTTCATTAAGAAGTGCTTTTAGTTATTTTTTACTTATTTTCTTATTCCACACTTACATTCTAGCACCCACCGTGGGGCCTCGACCCCACATTTTAACATTTTTTTCTAAAAAGTGTTTGTACGGGATACATGCGTTTTTTCTTTTAGCATGACCAATGGATTTTGCAACACTTCCACCAAAAGTTTGAGCATTTTTGACAGTTTTAGCACTTCTGATAAATTTTGTAGCACTTCTAACCTCTGTTTTAGTGCTTTTGATAAATTTTGTAGCACTTCTAATTATTTTAGCACTTCTGATAAATTATGTAGTGCTTCCGACCTCTGTTTTAGCGATTCTAATAAATTTTGTAGCACTTCTGACCTCTAGTGCTTTTGATAAATTCTGTAGCGTTTCTAACCTCTCTTTTAGCACTTTTACAGTCAATCTTAAAATGGCCATATCTTGGTCATATAGAGGTATTTTTCAAAAAAAAATTAGAAATGGGGTAGAATTTCATAAGCTATGCAATGGTGTAGGTATTTCTCACTTTTTGTATAGTTAAAAGATTCAATTTTACATTTAAAGTCAAATCACATTGTAACTTGGTCTAAGTTTTAGGGTTTTTATGCTTAATCATTCATCTAACCATTATATCTTCTTATTTCTTGATCTCATTTAACATTTTTGAGAATTTATTGTAGGTTTTAATAATATGGAGCATTGAAGTGAAAGAAAAAACATTTGATATCCATTGTAATAGTGTTTTCAAACACTCATGGGAAAATAACCCATCATATGTTATTTTTCATTCATGCTTTAGGACCAACTAGCATTAATTTGGGCTTAAAATTAACTATCTACACAAGCTTTATCAAAATTGGTTAAGAAGAACATTAGAAACTCATTGGTTTTTGGATTTGGATTAAAATGAACCAATCCTAGGGTAGCCATTTTGATTAAAATGAACCAATCCTAGGGTAGTCATTTGGATTAAAATACACCAATCCTAGGGTAGTCATCATACATTGCTATCTCGATTAAAATGAACATCATGTCTTTTGTGAAGCAATATCTTCACGTAGAATAGCAAACTATCATTTGGGCTTTAAAACTGAACATTGTTTACTATTATTGTGAGGTGATAGGCCTATGCTCTCCCCTTATCTAGGTGATCAAAATGCCAGACTCATCTTTTAATTTCATGAACTTTATGCTTTGTTAAGTCCTTTAGAAGGCTTGCTATAGTGGGAAAAAGTACTCACCCTATGGGAACAACCTAAGTGGGAATAACCAAAGCCAGGTTTTCCAACCCACTATAAAATAAAAGTAAATTTGGGGAAACCCACATTTACTGAAAGTGTGCAAGATAACCATCCCCAAAATATTTGTTTTAAAGATTGGGAGGTCTCCTGAGGGAGTTTATCATTTGCCGCTCCAAATGGAAACCCTATCTATGAACCATAGTGTAGAATACAACTGAGTTAGTAACCACACACTATAATACTCACGGTGCAAGGGGAGGGAAGAATCTGCCCCCAAGACACTCACCATATAATTTCCAAGGACCATTTGCTCAAGGGATCGATATATCTAACTTTGAGTATGCGCTTGGAAAAGACAAAAACATAGGCACCCTCTAGGGGGTGACATGGATGTGTGAGTCAACACAATTTTAAGATGTGGGTTGTTGAGTATAACGATGACCTTTTTGACCTTAAGAGTGAGTCTACCTGAAGTGTATTCTTTGTTAAAAAAAAACCAGTGGAAATCAAGAAGGATCATGTTTGATTCTTGAACATACACTTATTGTTTAGATTCTAGGACTTAAAAACAATTTTTTTACAATTACTTGTGTTTTCAAAACATTAATTCAGATAAGATAATCCTGAAAAACACAAAGAAAACAAGAAAATTGAAAGCTATTGGAAACCCCTGTCAAATAGTTAACATCAAAATTTGGATTTTTATTAGAACATAAACTTTCCTAAATAAAAAAAGAGTCTTAAACCTGCATAAACAAGACTTTACAATTGAATTTTTTCAAATCAAACCAAGATCTACCATCCAAAAGTGTCTCAATTAAACACATTTGATTAGTAAGTTAAGTTTCAGGATCAATCATCCTAAATCAAAGAAATGAAACCGTATAATCAAAATTATCAACTTAGTCTAATCAATAGAATCTATAATTCTATTTGATTTGAGTTAATATCCTTGACACTATACCAAAACTAAGATCAAAAGTTTATTGAAAAAAATAATGTTTGTATGTCCATTTTAACAAGGTCACGAAGACTAAAAATCCAAAGAACAAGAAATTGAAACTGAAACCACCATGGCTAAAATAGATGAGGATCAATTGAATGCTTTAACTCAACAGATGGAAAACCTTCAACAACAATTCCAAGACATACAAAGAGAAACCATAGAAAGATATATGTTGCCATACATCTACCCATATCCTCTTGACCAAACAATGGACATGAGACCTTCTTCACCAAAAACTACATCATCCAAGTTCAATGTCTTTGAATTTTTGAAAAATTTCAATAAGCCCAAATCAGAGTCCTCAAACACAAATCATAGTGAGCAATCCTATCATGTCATGCATTTATCTCCATCCACCATAAGCTAAAATAAACCTCAAGATTCTTTCACTCAAGTTAACAATTCCATCCAATCATCCTCTTCTATCATATCTTCAACATCCAATGATTCATGTCAATCTCACAATCCAAAGCATGTAGCATAGACTCCCCTACACATCAAGATCAAAATATTCTTTCCACTCCATCCAATGATATCAAAATTCCACAAATTCTTCCAATATTTGATCAAGATCCCATTTCTCAAGAATCTTATGACGATCCCCTCCTTTCACTTTTCATCCAAAATAATTCCCTTCCATCTCAAGAGACAAGTATCCTTCCAAGTTCTTCTTCCACATCATCTAACCAATCCATAACATCTCATGATTCTATTGCATCACAAGATCATGATAGTTCTTCCATCCTATCTAATGATGTCCTACCAATTGATGATCAAGACATGCTTTCTACAAAATCTCATGATTCCCTTCCTCATCAAGATCAAGATATACTTCAATTCAAGGATACCCTTTCATCCCATGAAGATGTTTATCCTTCTCATGATCAAGATATTGCTTTCATACCAGTTCATAATCTTTTTCCAAGTCAAGATCAAAACACCCCATCATCCCCATGTCAAGAGCCTATCACACCTATTCAAGCTATCCATGAACCCCACACTTATAAATTGGGATCCTCCACCTTTATCCATTCGGGTTTACTTCCAACACCTATCCTCTCATCCATATCATACCCTCCCCAAAATGGACTCGCATCTTGTTTCATAAACAATAAATATCCCATTGGTAAACAAATGTGTCAAAGTATGAATTACAAAGGAAAATGATTAGGTCTTCATGAACAATGTATCCTAGAACTCCTTTCTATTCAAAGAAACCCATATCACCACAACCTTGATTATATGCCTAAGTGTCATAGTTCATCAAACCTTCCATCTATCCTAGGTCCTCATTTTAGTTCATCAAACATTCCATCTATCCTAGGTCCTCATCCTAGTCCATCAAACCTTCCCTCTATCCTAGGTCTATAACCTATTTCTCAAGAACAACAAGGCACACATCCTTGATGCCCTTTCAAAATTCTACCCACATTTACTCATCCATAATACCTCCATATCATTCATCTCAATCCACCCCTCCCATTGCTCTTGGAAGCAATTTGGGTGCCAAATATCAAAATATTCTATATCAAAATCCACATGTATCAAAGGATCAACATGTCTCCTCAAAGAGACATGCAAAAATAAAAGAAAATTTCAAAAGGTCACAAAGTCCCATCAAAGCAAAAAGGAAATTTTCAAAGACCACAAAGGTCCATAAATCAAAAAGAAAAATTTCAAAGGCCACAAAGGCCCACAAAGGCCCACAAAGCAAAAATAAAAGTCAAAATTCATGTGGATTCCTAAAAGTCTCATAGAAGCAATAAAATCTAAATTGGCATCAAAATTTGCTAATTCAAAAGATTCCTCCGATTTTCCATCTAATAACCTATCACCTTCCAAATAATTTTTTCCTCCATCACTCCACCACCCTTCAAGGTGTGTGCCAATGTTGATCTTGCCATCCTTTCCATCTATCCGTCAATAGGACTTCCAACCTCCTATCCATTATCCAACATTCATCCCCCATCATTCTCCTTTAATCCAAACCTTTGCATAAGTCCTTAGATTCTTCCATCATATCATTAATCTGCCAACATTTAGGAGTTTGAATCCCATTGCCATGGTTTATTAGAGGGATATTTGGTTGTGAAACTTTATGCTTAAGTCCTTCCTCCATCTCCCTATCATCCATATTCTATCTTCCATATTCCTCTTGCACTCTACACTTAGGGACAAGTTTCATCCATCTTATCATTCATTATCCTTTCTATGCTCATTCCTTGCATTTCCACCTTTGATCTTGACAAGGTTAAGGATCTTCTTAAACATCATATATCTTATCCTATACGCTTTATCCATATCTTCCATACCATATCTTTCATCTTATCCATAGTCCATCATTCTTACTAAATACATTCTTTCTTCCTTTCCTTGGTCTTGATGAGGAATAGGGGAAAAATACTTGGGCCTTGTGTATGTATCTTATCTAGTTGATCTTGATCATACCATTCATTATTTTTATCCTTGCTTTCTTTCATTCCATATCTCCTAGCTTATCAAAATCCATGTCACCATGTCCCTTTGCAACCTTGAATCTTATCATTCAAATCATATTTGAGCCTAGCTACAAAACATTATCCAATCCTCATATCTTTTGTCAATAAATCATCAAAAATCATCAATCTTATCGTACTTATAGGAAATTAGTGATCCTAATTACTTATCATCATCATACCTTATGGAATCAATCATTCCTTGCATCTTAATCAATCAACCATTATCATCTTTTGACAAGCGATATGTTGCTTATGTGACATGTTTTGCAGTGAATCTTTCATTTTGATCTATCATTTATCCATGGTTGCATAACCCCTATTGTGGGGAATATTGTTCCTTCAATCAGTCATATCATCTTATTTCATCTTAAATATCCTAAAAATTCCAAAAAAATAAAAAATCAGAAAAACCACAAAAAATAGAAAAGACAGAAAAATACCAAAAAAGTGAAAAATTCAAAAAAATACAAAAAAATCATAAAATCTGAAAAAGGTGCAATAAAATCTCATGTACATATCCTAACAAATGTGGTCGTGTCTCACCCTATCTTGGGGGAAAAATCTTGAACTCACTAGGGGCAATAAACTTTGAGCTTAATCAAATAGACAAACATCATTATGACTAACACAACAAACACAATGATCATAGGAAGATCTGACATTGAACATAAAACAAACATCGAAACCATTCCATCAACCATCTATATCAAATGTTGAAATCAGTATCAATATGGATGATCTAATCTAAATAATGGTTGAAATACTTTAAGAAAAAGTTAAATTCTTGTACTTTGATCTTTGTTATCATTTCTTTGGAGCAACTCAATGATGTACTGAACTAGAGAGGCTAAGAAGAAGAATGGTATTCTATTTGTCTGTTGTTTGTGAGTTAATCATCATTATTGTGTGAATTGTCGTGAGACATGCTCTACAAAGTATCATTGATGACATTCCAATTCACATAGCAGAGTGATTGATTCTTGTTTGTTTACGCAAGAAATGCTGAGGTCATCTTAGTTTAATTATACCTCAATGCTTGTGTTCGCTTGCAATATCAAAAATCATGAAAATAATACTTAGGTCATCATTTTTTTACATTATACCATTGATGCTTGTACTCACTTTCAACATTTAAAAGCTCCATGATGATACAAAGCACAATAAAAGAACTGTTAAGATGCCAATGTTTGCATGTCGATTTGCATGATAAAATAGATTGCATTCATGATAGTGTTACATCTGCAGAGTATTTTTATACAAAATTAGTGAATCATTCAATGATGATGATATATTTTCTCATTAAAGGATTGAGTATACTTGACATTAACAAAACATCATCATTATCATATAGCTACATAATAATTTTCATTGCATTCATTAGAAACATTTAATTTATCATTTCATCATTTATCATTTAAAACATATAATTTGCATTAATCACGTCGTTTCTTCAATTGTACATCACATCATAAATTGCATAAGAAACTATAAAAAACAAATCACTATGTAGTTGCATCTTTATTTATCTACTCATCACATCATTATCACACATTCAAAATAACATCATATATATCATTCATAATTTTCATCATTCATTCATCACATCATAATTTGCATTGATATCACAAGAATAAAAGTGCACATATACCATTTACATCATACAAAATTTACCATTAAAACATCATAACCATCATCATACATATAGGCATACATACACCATGATTATAAATTACATCCATACATCATACATCCACACATCATCATAATACACATGTCATAGATAGAACATCATAAATCATAAAGCATGTCATCATGATTATAATTTACATCCATAACATCATAATATAAGGATCATCATATGGCATATAGAACATAGAAATAAATTAATCCAACATAGAATCATATAACACACATGATAGATCGATAAAATCCCCTGCATATCATATAGATCTCAAAATCATAAAATGTCAAGTATACAATGATGTCTGAAATTAAGAGAGATATAACATCAAAAAATGGTTATAATTGGAATGTACATCATCATCTCAAAATAGAACAAAGGAATCACATCATGAAAACTAAGTGCTGCTAGCTCTAGATATTGCAGGAATCACAGGACTAGTACCTCCACCACCACTAGATGTACCAGGATCTCTTGGGTCTCTGGGGATAGGCTGAGTCACACCCACACTAACAATCTAGGAACGAGTCCTGCCAAATCAGGACTGCATGTAGCTCACTCTCTGCTCTAAAGGGATGAAATCATAGAATTTACCTTTTTAATACTCTACCTCCCCACCAATACAAGCAACCTCTTGCATATAATCTACAACAGTCATACCATCTGCCAATCTATGCAATCTCTCAGCTATTGCCTAAGCCCCCTCTACAGTAAATCTGGCGGCATCTCTCTCAGCTATTAATGATGTAATCTGACCTTGAACTTCCCCCGTAGTCTACCTAGTGGCATCCATCTCAACTTTCAATATTGTGATATGAGCCTGAGTTGTAGCCAACTGAGCCTCTACTAATGCTAGAGCTTGTGTGTGTGACTGGGCCTGTTCCTGCATCTATGTCTGCATCTAAACCAACAAACCTTGAGCCTGAACAAGCTGAGCCTGTATAGTCTCTAACTACACCTGAAGGCTCACAATCTGCAATTGATCTGTAAGATCTCCCACTACTTTCCTCTTATGAGGCATTGTATGCTCATGCACATCTAATGCTGGAACCGACCCACCTGCAACATCTCCACTGTCAAAATTATACTCATCTCCACTACTCTCATCAACACTATCCCTCTCATCCCCACTGCCCTCCTCATCTCCACTACCAACCTCAACATCCTCCTCGTCATCACCACCAACCTCAACATCCTCCACCTCAACCTCACCAACCTCCTCTCTCCTCTGCCTATGACCATGTGACAACAACATCCTCCTATGTAGGTAGTGGAGCAGGCTCAACAGGAATGGTAATGCATGGGAAAGGATGCAAAGCCATATACTCTACATAATTTTCTATCATAGGTGGCTCAACAATGTCTAGACGGATATCCCACTCTAATGGCTGCAAAGAATTATACTCCTGAACAACAATATCATATGATAGAGGAGGCCCCCACTCTATAGAATTTGACTGATGACAAGCGTAATGAGCAACACCCTGGGGAATACCTTGAACCAAACCATACTATCTATGTACTCATCTGATCAAGAATCTCTCTAACACCCAATGAGTTTGACCAATCAGTAACATAGACTAACAAAGAAAAGGCACCTGAATATCATCCTCATCCCAATGCTCACAATCTAGATACGGATGCCATGTCACAGACCCTATATCATCCATCACTCTCCTCTAGTGCTCTAAATCACCTAGTCTAGACTGATTAAGGTGACCTGCATATCTATAAACATAAGTTCTCATAACTGGTCTCTGTCTCACTGGCACTAGACGCATGACATCTATGTGCTCCCACACCCACACCTGTAATAAAGTAGCTCCAGATGAAAAACTGTGACCTCGAAGGTAAACAACCGAATACAAATCATGATACAGATGGGAAAGCATACACATTCCCCAAGCATAACTTGTCCCATGAAAAATCATGCTCTCAAACACATGGCCCCAACCAACAGAAAGTCCCTTTGACCTGTGATCAGGACAAAGGAACCCTCCAATGAACCCAACAAGAACTGTAGGAAGGGTGGCATAAGCATCCACCATCTCACGCCAAGGAATCCAATATCTAGAAATCTGATCATCTTGAAATACTCTACAGAGAGCATCAGTCCCGCCCTACTATGTGGAATCATAGACAACAACCTCTCCAACAATGGGAATCCGCAAAATCTGCCAGACATCCTTAGGGGTGACTGTCATCTCACTAGTAGGAAGGTGAAAGGTGTTATGCTCGCTATGCCACCTCTCGGCTAAGGCTATCAGGAGACCCTGATTAATCCTAATCTGGGGCATGAATAAAAGAGAAGACAATCCACATCGTACAATGGATGTCGTCTTAGGCTATGCTAACTATGGTATCAAATCAAATGTCCATGGGAACCGCTCTCAAACCTGAAGGTTCGTCAATGCCTCCTATTATCAGGAAATATTCAAAGTCAGTACTCTTTGTCAAATCATCAAACATCAATTATCCTATCAAATCTAATCAGCTCTTGGTGAGAATTTTTGATCAAATCTCATGAGCGAATATCATTGAACCTCTCCTATCATGAGGTCAATCATCAATCTTAAAATGTACCTCTCCTATCATGAGGTCAATCATTAATATGTCAAATCAACCTCACTTATCATGAGGTACATTAATCAAACTATAATTATTTCTTGCCTATTATAAGGATAATTATCATCAATCAAACATCAGACCTCACCTATCATGATTTTGAATATCATTTACTTGATTAGAATCATCAAACATATCAAACCAACGGATGACGCGATCGAAAATAAACAAAATCAAGGACAAATTTGACAAACTTTATCAATCTAACTTGGATGAGCTGAAATAGAGTTTCTATGCACCAAAATATCAAAAGTGTCATTAAAACACTTAAAAGTGCTAAAACAGGTGTTCAAAGCACTAAATCACTATATGCACCATTTCATCAGTCAAAAGCGCTATTTCAAGTGGTCAAAGCATCATTTCATCAAAAGCGCTATTCTATTAGGTCAATGCACTAATCTATCGGGTCGATGCGCTAAACTAATCAAAGCTTTAAAACAGAAAGTCAAAGTGCTAAAGTTTATATCCTAAGCGCTAAAAAATTGAAAGCGCTAATTTATCCTATCTAAGCGCTAAAAAAATCTACCAAAGCACTAAAGTTTTGGAAGCACTAAAATAGTAATCATAAGCGCTACAACAGAAGGGAAAAGTGCTAAAAGAAACTTAAATTTTAAAATCCGAAAAAAATGCAAAAAATGAGAAATGCACAAAACACGAGGGAGTTCAAGGGTATGTACCAGAGGTCCGTAGGCGGCCGGGCGGTTGTGTTGTCGCACACGCTCAAATCGGTGAGTGTGGTAGGGGATTTGCATCTTGCTCCAAGTTGCTCAAATAGCTCTCTCGCACAAAATTTACAAAACTCAAATGCACAAATGAGTTTGAAAATGACCTTTTTGACCTTTTATGGGTTATTAGAAGTGGGATTTTGTTGGAATTAATTAGTTTTTTTAAAAGAGATTAATTCAAA
The DNA here is from genome assembly GCA_007258455.2 of Sequoia sempervirens. Lineage (NCBI taxonomy): Eukaryota > Viridiplantae > Streptophyta > Pinopsida > Cupressales > Cupressaceae > Sequoia > Sequoia sempervirens. The sequence goes on from VDFB02000003.1 coordinate 464,400,226, forward strand.
TTCATCCAGGGGAAATATTCTACATTCTTTATCAGGAGATAAATTATTTCATCACAAAATCTTTACCAAATCATCAAAAAATCATCGAAAAATCATAAAAAAAAAAAATTGATTGAAAAATTCAAAAAATCATAAAAATCATCAATTTATCTCCCAAGGGCCATATATTCATCATCACTTGAAAATCAATGTTCGAGGCATACTGAATTTTTTTTTCGTTGATACTAGCAGCAATGTCAAAATTTTCTTTAAAGCAATGTGTAAACACATCACTTGAAAGAGGGGAAAAATGTATACACGTCAAAATGGTCTGAAGAATATAATTAATTAAATATGACTTATTTGATTAATTAACCTTAAATTCATCTACTATTAAATAAATAGAAATATTTATTTATAGTTCATTCTTCTAAATTCTTCAATTTTAAATTATCCTATCTTAATTAAATAAGCAACTTCAATAGTTGGCATTATTTAATTATCTAATCATGTTTCCTCTTAATTAAATAAAGATATCCTAAAGTTTTATTTAATTATCATATCCCTTTTTATTAAATAAGAAAATATCAAATATTTGTTTCATTTAATTAAATATCTTATTTTGCTAAATTTGAATAAATCAAAAATATTCAAATAAAGGCATAAAAGCAATATTCCTCTATTCACTCACTAATAAAATTAGATATTTCAAATCTAATTAATTCAACTGGCATTCACGGGAAAGCTTTGGAGACAAAATTACAGGCAATCCTCTTCAATCTCCTTCCTCTGATTCTTCCTATCATTTGGCCTGATGTTTTCATGGGGAGAAACCATTCCCATGATCAACTCAAGCTTCTCAATCTCTTACCATTCAATTCTCCAGATTGAATCCAAGCCTTTGATGTGCTACCCCTTCACAAAATTGTTGTCATGAATCTATATATACAGTCTTCTAAAGCAAAGAATGGATACCAACTTTGTGCAAACTTACTCTACAAGAATAGCAATCAAACAATCAAGCAATCATAGCAATAGCACTAACATCTTAGCATTAGTAGAATCATAATCATGGCTGCATCATAGTTTTACTGTAGCTTCCATTCATCAGGTTTCATGTCAAAATAGATTACAGTAGCATCACATCATTTAGAAATCACCATATAGAAGTACATCATTGCATTTAGCATCACTCCATTCTCTAGATTGACATTTTAACAGTCACACTGCTTACCAAATCTGAGAGCCTTTTGTGACTTGATAAATCTTTGGAGATAGGAAACAATGAGACGCTTTCAAGTTTTATGTGCTTTAAATTAGTTAATTGTTGTTAAATCTTGATATAATGTTTCATTAAGAAGTGTTTTTAGTTGTTTTTACTTATTTCCTTATTCCACAATTACATTCTGGTGCCCACATGGATTCAAATTGAAAGGAACAGAAGATACAAATGTATGTATTTCATAGGTCTCAAGTAACATACCCCTTCCTCATCCAGAAAAATAGATGAAGTTGTTCATCTGAAAGAGAAACTAGGGACCTTTGTACTGTGGGAACTAAAATATTTGAAAAAAATCACAAAGAGTTAGCCATAAGTATAAAAGAGAAAAAGAAGGGTTAGCAGCAGCAAAGTATGGAGAGTGAAGTTGTAGACATAGAATGTACTGAGCGTGAATAAGTTGAACCCAAACAAAAACCAAAAATTTGATTTGGGTGTACATTATGTGAGTAGAATAGTGATTCTTCTTTCTTACTGCACCTGTAATGTAAAACCCCTTGATTATTTTTTTCTCTTTTTGTTTGGGTTCCGCTCATTCAAACTGGTGCATTATAGAAAATGGGATATGTTGCTATGTAAGCAATAGATGCAAAGAACAGGGGTGCAAAAAAAGAAATAAATACAAAGCAGATAAAGAGGTGTAGAGAAGAGGAAAAGTTGTAGAGAGTGCAACATAGAATTATCATCAAAATTGTAATATCTTTCATAACCAAAAAAAAGGCATTGTAACTCAATTTTCTCAGTCACAACACTGAGAAACACACTTTGTAATAGTACATTTTTTAAAGCAAAGACACATTTTTGTCTTGTATCTATTGTAAGAACACGTTTCCTCAATGAAATTTTAGTATTTTTCCTTCTTAATAGTCATTTAATTATGTGGAAATGAATGATTGATTATGTTTTTCTATGTCTTTATATGTTTAAACCTCAATTAAAACATTGTCTCATTTCCAACACTTATAGGCAGAAATCAGTGAACAAAAACAATTAAATAAACTACCAATTGACTAAATATACTACCAACTAACAAAAAATAGTGCTAATAAATATTACAATATAATGATTATGCAATTAATAAACATTGTATCAATATACCTATCAGTTGATAGAAATCAATGAACTAAAATAATTAAATAAACTACCAAAATGATCAAAATGATGATTAAAATTAATGACTAAATGCACTACCAATGGACGGAAATCAGTGAATAAAAATGACTAAATAAGTGACCAGTTAACATCAATCAATGACTATATTAATGACAAAGTATACCAGTGACTAAAAAAATGACTGAATAAGTGACCAGTTTAAAACATTCAATGACTAAATTACACATTGCCAAATCAATCAAATTAACATCAACGACCAAATGGATCAATCAAATGACTAAATTAACGAGCAATTCGATCACTCAGATGACTAAACCAATGACCAAATCGATTAGTGAGGAAACTAAATTAATGATGAAAATTGATCAATCGAACAACTAAAAATGGTTTAGTCATCCATTCTGTCGTGTTATAAATGACTGGCAATAAACTACTACTGGTCACACGACCATGTTTAGTCATTTATAAGCAATTTTTAATAGTTTTTTAAGTCACATATTGTTGTTTATGTACTAGTGAGTAGATCTGATACACGATCAAAGTTAAGAGATGATTGCATCTTCGTGATTTGTAGAACTATTGGGAACTGATACATGTCAAGTTGGGTTAAACTTATTAATGACCAATCATCAACCCACTCTTTTGATTCACAATCATTCCATGCTTGAGTTGTACATGAAGAATAAAAGCATGCCATATTTCACATATGGATAGTCCATGAACCTGTATTGGAGCTTGTAAAAAAGTGCAACTCACTTGATCCTGTCAGTGTACATGTAATGTCCCCTTTTTAGCATGATCCTATTTTATGATGGTTTAGCCTATTCCTAGCCCTTGTAGGCTAACACAGATGGTTAGAGGGTCCTAATTGGCAGTTATTAGTGTGTTTTCTCTTCTTCAGAGCTCAGTTGATTCAGGTTTAGCCTTTGTTTGACTTAGTTTCGCATACTTACTATTTATAGTAAGTCATTTAGCCAGGGTTACTTTTTATAGTAGGGCACCTAATTGTGATATATTGGCAGTGTCGATTCCAGTATTCAGATAGTTTGGTGAAATAAGGAGTTTTTCCTAAGTTATAATGTTTAATTATTATTAAAGGTGACTTTAATAATAATTAATATTTTAATATTATATTATAACGTTATATTTGCACTTTATAACTTGAGGGTCCATTCATCATTAAAGAGGGGGCCATTTTAATTAATTATTTGGGCGCTAATTTCAAGGATATATTTTAATATTCCAAATTACAAACTTTATATCATTTTAAAATGATTAAAAAGGAAAATTGGAGGGAATCAACCTCTTGAGAAATATAAAGAGGAAGCCAAAAAGAAATCGACTCATTCTTGGAGCATTTGATATTTGTCTTATGTTTTCTCTTTGGCATTTGGAGAAGGGAACCCAAGGGTTTCTGCATTTCTAGAGCGTATCGACATTGGAGAGCATAGATTCATCATTATATCAACATTCTGAGGTTGTGATACTATCAACTAAAGATGCTTAACTATTGACTTCATTCAGGGGTCAAGTTTGTGCAGATTTGAGAAGTCTATTTCAAGGGTTTGAAGAGTAAATCATCTGAAGAGGAGATAAATCCTCAAAGGCTGGATTTCCCTATTACTAGAACACATATCCAAGGTCATACTTCTTTACTAGCCCATTCGTACTTCTCTCAAAAGCTGGCGTGTTTTACTAAGGTTGAAGCACCTTGATTTTGAGTATTTTACTCCATTACTGAAGGCATCCAGGATCATCTTGAGTATGCTATTACTTTAAATCATCTCCAGCTTGTGAAGGGGCAATTCAAGTTTTGAGGTAGAGTAAAAATTAGACTCTGAATATGGTTGGACACACTTTTTCAAGGTGCAAGTTTGACATAGAAGCCATGTAAAATCTCAAACCTGCTATTGAGGGGTTTGCTAGGAAGCAAGGAAGCAATTCGTAGACATTAGGAGGTTAAAGTCAAAGTATGCAAAAATAATAAAATTACTTTATACTGGCCGCCATCTCATTTTAGGTTCTTTATTGTTTGCATTAGATGCATTTTAGTCTACATTTCATTGGGTTTAAGCTACAGATCTATAGAGTTTAATTGTTGATATAATTGAGTGTAATCTTGCATTCCATATTGTTCCATTGTATTGTATAAATCACTACCATAAAGGACTGAAGTTGCAAACCAAGAGTCTTGGCATATCTCTGTAATTGTATTATGCATCATTAATAATGGAGGAGGAGTTGAAAAAAAATATTTTTCTTTATATCTTTGACTATAGGTGATAAGTAGCATGCATGACAAATGTTTGTCAAAAAGTCTTATTGCTATAGATGTTAATTTGTAGAAGTTCAGTCATCAAAATGCATTAGGAAAATACAAAACATATTGCATAGAATTTATAAATATTTAGTAGCTGGTTTGCATTAGTGAATAAGCATTTCAACTTCATTATCTTCTCTTCAAAACCTAAACAAGTCAAAAAAACTCATATATAAGCCCGTATAGAATTTGTGAGACAATTGTTTGATAATATTCCACAAGACTCAAACACAAAGAATAATCATTAAAAGTGTAGGAATATAGTTGGGGAGAACTTAGGGTTCTTATAGTGGTATCAGAGTGGTTTCCTACCAGCTTTAGGGTTTGAATCCAACTTTGTTGATGCAACAAAGCGACAGGTACAAAATATATATTGCAAGGGAAGATAGAAAGCAAAAATAGTGGCCACAACCTTATCCTGAACATGACACCTTTTTAGTTGCAATAGCAGCAAGACAATAGGGTACTGAGGTTGGTTCAACTAGCACAACGGGTGATAGAGGTGGTGGTAGTCCACCTAGAAATGAAGCTAGAAATGGGGTAAACAATGAAGAAAGAGAAGCACGAGAGATTATGAGAAACATGTCAACAAGACAACAACAGGTTGCAGATTCTTTGGAGCACTTACAATAATGTTACATTAGATGAATCTTCATGGAAGACATAATCATGAATTGAAGGACAATAGGAGTGCAGTTGGGACCCCTAGGGCACAAAGAGCATCCATCTATACCTCAGATAGACCTACATGTACTACATTTTTGAGAAATGAACCGGAAGAAGGAAATGTTGAAGAGGGAGAGGAAATATTTGCAGAGAATCTCATGGAAGCTAATGACAAATGGGAGTTGTTAACATCACAGGTAAGGGAGCGCATGAGCTTTGACATATTTGTAAGTCAGAGGAGAGAGCACTACAAATCAAGGCAAGACTGAAACCCAAGAAACTAAAACAAAGACCTAAAACATGCTACCAACAAACTCACATTTCCTACATTTGATGGTTGTGGTAAGAGCAGAACAAAGGATTGGGTTCATAAGCTAGATACTTTCCTTACTCTTCAACCCATGGTAGAGGAGGATGCCATCAAGTATGCCACTTTACACTTGGAGGGAGTAGCTCATGATTGGTGGTACCATGGGATGGTCATGTTGTAGAATAACCACATCACCTCTTACCAGGAGTTTGTTGATAGGTTGATTGAACACTTCGATTAGAAAGATCCAAAAACCTATTTCAGAGACTTGGATCAGCTCAAGCAGGTTGGGAGTTTGGAGGTTTACATTGGTGATTTCCATAAGCTATCGGTTATGGTTCCCAACATTTCTGAAAGAAGATTAGTGATGTTGTTTACAGAGAGCTTATTTGAACCATTGAGAGGATGGATCAAAGATTTTGATCCCACTTTACTTCATGAAGCTATGAGGAAGGCTAGAAGTATGGAGTTTGCAGCCCTAAAAAGAAAGCTTACTCCCAAAGATGTTACTTCTTTCAACAATGAGAATCCTCAACAATCTGCTAATAAGAAAAATACATTAGCAGTTGTGGCGGACAAGGAGTCACGAGAGGAGTTAAGGAAAAAGAAATTGTATTACTAGTGCAAGGAACCTTACAATAGAGAGCATGACTGTCCTTTGAGGCCTAAGGGTAAGGAGAATTGTATAATGTGGGCTTATTATGAGGATTCTGATTATGAAATTTTAGATCAACCAGCTACTTCAGGGAATGATTAGGATGGAAAAACCTTTGCAGAGTTTGGGCTTCATGGGAATCTATCTCCTTTGACATTATCTACTAATGTAAAAGATGAGACTTCATTTAGATTCAAGGGAACAATCAATGGGCAGTGTTGCATTGCTATGCTTGACACTGGAGCAACACATAATTTTATCGATCAGGGGTTTGTGGCCAGATGTAGACTTCAATAAGAGGACTTTAATGGATTTAGAGTCTGAGTTGCTGATGGATATACCCTCACATGCACCAAGAGGATAGGTAATCTTACCTTACTATTGAATAATTATGAGTTATAGGATGACTTCTATGTGGTGAACATGGGTGAGATGAACATAGTTTTGGGCATGAAATGGCTCCAAGACATTGGAGAATTTACCCTCAATGTACTTAAGTTGGAAATGAAATTTGAATTGAATAATAGGAGGTATGTGTTGAAGGGGATTATAGATGGGATCTTGTGTGCTATCTCTTTCGTTAGTGAGGAGAGCAAGAGGATAGGGGTGGAATTGGTTCAGGAGGAGTTTGTACAAAAGATTGGGCATGATTGTATTCAGTACTCTAGGGGTTCTAAGGTAGTTGATTAGGATCAACTTGGAGGCATGGTTCAATTTGTGACCAACCCCTTGTTTGAGGCAAATGCTACAATGACATATGAAAATTCACTCTTTAAGGAAGATGTTGATCACTCTCTTGAACCTAGTCATGAGATGAGCATTGAGCATATTGTTAGGGATCCTTCTAGTGCATCCAGATTTCAGACATGACTCACAGAGGAGTTTTCAGGTATGTACATGGTGCAGAGTGCATATAGTTTTACATTTGATCCTCATGTAAATGATTTGTTCCAGATGCACAGTTTATTTGTGCATGTGCTAGACACTGTATGTGGCATCTTACCTAGTACAGCTATGGGAAGTGAACATTATTAGTTTACAGAGCTGCTTCCTTTTGAGGTTTATACTCCTACAACACCTGATGTGGGGATTGATTTGGCTTGGTAGGTTTTGTCAGTTGTTTTTGTGTTGGTGTTACAAGAGTTGGTTGGTGATATCAGGGAAATTACATATATCTTCCCTTGGGACCCAGGTGGAGTGATTTTTTAGAGGGTTTTCTCTCGACAATTGAGATTGCTTGAGGACAAGCAATTTCTAGGAGGGTGGACTATAATGTCCCCTTTGTACCATGATCCTATTTTATGATAGTTTAGCCTATTCCTAGACCTCATAGGATAACACAGATGGTTAGAAGGTCTTGCTTGGCAGTTATCAGTGTGTTTTCTCTTCTTCAGAGCTCAATTGATTCAAGTTTAGCCTTCGTTTGACTTAGTTTCACATACTTACTATTTATAGTAAATCATTTACCTAGGGTTACTTTTTATAGCAGGGCACCTGATTGTGATATATTGGCAATGCCAATTCTAGTATTCAGTTGGCTTGGTGAAATAAGAATTTTTTCCTAAGTTATAATGTTTAATTATTATTAAAGGTGTCTATAATAGTAATAAATATTTTAATATTATATTATAACATTATATTTGCACTTTATAACTTGAGGGTCCATTCATCATTAAAGAGGGGGCCATTTTAATTAATTATTTGGGCACCAATTTCAAGGAAATATTTTAATATTCCAAAGTGAAAAATTTATATCATTTTAAAATGATTAAAAAAGAAAATTGGAGGGAATCAACCTCTTGAGAAATATAAAGAGGAATCCAAAAAGAAATCGACTCATTCTTGGAGCATTTGATATTTTTCTTATGTTTTCTCTTTGGCATTTGGAGAAGGGAACCCAAGGTTTTCTACATTTCCAGAGCATATCAGCATTGGAGAGTGTATCTTCTTCATTGTATCAAAATTTTGAGGTTGTGAGACTATCAACTTGTTGGGTGAAAATTATGTAGCCCTTTAACAGATTACAAAACTTGATTTCAGCCATAGCTGTGTGAGATATAATCTCTCCTCTCAAAAAGGGGAGGCTCCCTTCTTACTACTTATTGAAACTAAGTAAAACTAATTAAGTATTCAAAATTACGTACACTACGATTAAGAGATGGGGGCGTGTCACATTCATAATTCTCTCTTTTTTCTGAGAATATGTTTTAAAATGCTTCATGGTTTTAGGTTTCTGATTCGATACAACTTCAAACTAAAAACAAAGCAGTAATTCCAATGTTCTTATCTTTTCAAAGCAAAGACTAATAATACTAACATGATAACGATAAATGATAAAATAAGAAAACTCACTAAGGCACAAAGTCATTTCGTTGCTTTCACCAATGAATCTTTTGAGATATGTAACTAGCGTTGTATTAGAAGCACAAAGTCTTCTAGATAATCCATGATAGATCCACGAATAGCATGAATAAATACAAGCACAAAGTCTTGTAGAGAATTCACCAATAGTATTCAATCAATATCACTAATTCAAGTAAAGAGTGTAACTCAAAGTTTACACGGATTTACTCAAAGCCCTTCAAATCTCAATTACTAATCACTACCAATTTGATCAAGCCATAAGATAATTTGTTCCCAAAACAAAGTTTGGTATGAAACTTCACTTCTTTATTGATCAAGTTCAAATTCACAAAGATGAAAACAAATTTTCATGTATTTGCTTCTCAAATGGGAAGCACTTCATTGCAAAAGATAAAAGGTAAAGATTACAAAAGAATCCCCTCATATTTATAAAAGAGAGGGAAGAGAAAATCTAGGAAAAGAAGATGAGTGAATCTAGGAAAGTTAGGTGAGCAAATTTAGGAAAATATCACCTAACAAGTCAACTTATTCAAAAATGTTGTCCATATTTTTAGGAAAACATCTATATTTTTACATGTAATTACATCTTTTAAAATGAAATGTAAAATGTCAAAACTTATTTACATAAAGCATGAAAAATGATAAAACTAGGAAATCTAATCTAAGGAAAATTTTGGCCTTCTTCAATATCTTTCTCCATGAAAACTTCATGATGACGTGCACTTCATCACTATCTAGCATTGGAGTGTACTTTGGAGATGATGAGGATTCTTGAGATTAACTCCTTCGATGAGATTGAAGATTTTCCAATGCCTTTCAAATCTAAAATAAGCTAGAAATTCACTATTTTGTTCATTGAAGCTATTGAGAAATCTTCATCTTCAAATTCTTCTTGGCGCTAAAAATCAGCACTTCAACATATTAAAGGACTTGGGTAGTTTCATGTAAAAGCGGTTAAAAATGGAGCTTCTGCATGAAATATGCAAGAGCGGTGAAAAACGAAGCTTCTGCATGTAATATGTAAGAGTGGTGAAAAACAGAGCTTCTGCACGTGACTTGTGGTTTGAGATGTAGAAGTGCTAAAAAAACCCACTCCTACATGTGCCAGGAAATGACTAAGGCATGGAATATGTAAGAGCGGTGAAAAATAGAGCTCCTACATGTGACTAGTGGTTTGAGATGTAGAAGCACTAAAAAACACCGCTCCTAAATGTGCCAGAAAATGACTACGACATGAAATATGTAAGAGTGGTGAAAAATAGAGCTCCTACATGTAATATGTAAAAGCACTAAAAATAAATGCTCCTACATGTGCAGAAAATTTTCCAACTCCCAAAACTGAATTTTCACAACTTGGTTTAAAATGCAAATTTTGATGAACTAACAAAGGTTAATGCTCAAAATGACTTTTTGAGGATGGGTGACCACGCATGAGGACCAATGATATTTTCCTTTCTTTACATGCTTAGAGTATGTGGGCTACAAAACAAACAAGTTTCATAAGGGTTATCCCTTGAATTGAGTGCGCTGAATCCAAGGATAACACAATTGAAGATGCTTAATTGTTGACTTCATTCAAAGGTCAAGTTTGTGCAGATTTGAGAAGTATATTTCAAGGGTTTGAAGATTAAATCATCTGAAAATTAGATAAATCCTTGAAGGATGGATTTCCTTATTGCTGGAACACATATCCAAGGTCATACTTCTTTACTAGTATAGTCGTACTTGTCTCAAAGGCTAGCGTGTTTTATTGAGGCTGAAGCGCATTGATTTTGAGCATTTTCCTCCATTGTTGAAGGCATCCAAGATCATCTTGAGTATGCTATCATTGTAAATCATCTTTAGCTTGTGAAGGGTCAATTTGTGAAGGGGAAATTTTAGTTTTGAAGGAGAATAAAAATAGACTCTGAATATGGTTGTGATGCACTTGTGCAAGGTGCGAGTTTGACATAGAAGCCATGTAAAATATCAAACCTATTGTTGAGGTGTTTTTTAGGTAGCAAGGAATTAGTTTGCAGACATTAGGAGGTTAAAGTCAAAGTATGCAAAAAGAATCAAATTAATTTATGCTAGCTTCCATCTCATTCCAGGTTCTTTATTATTTGCATTAGATGCATTTAATTCTACATTTCATTGGGTTTAAGCTACATATCTATAGAGTTTAAGTGCTAATATAATTGAGTGTAATCTTGCATTCCATATTGCTCCATTGTATTGTATAAATCGCTGTCATAAAGGACTAAAGTTGTAAGCCAAGAGTCTTGGCATATCTCTGTAATTGGATTATGCATCATTAATAATGGAGGAAGAGTTGCAAACAAATATTTGTCTTTATATATTTGACTATAGGTGATAAGTAGCATGCATGACAAATGCTTGTCAAAAAGTCTTACAACTGTAGATGTTAATTTGCAAAAGTTCAGTCATCAAAATGCATTAGGAAAATACAAAACATATTGCATAGCATTTCTAAATCTTTAGTAGCTGGTTTGCATTAGTGAATAAGCATTTCAACTTTATTGGCATCTCTTCAAAACCTAAACAAGTCAACAAAACTCATATCATCCCGTATAGAATTTGTGAGACAATTGTTTGACAATATTCCACAAGGCTCAAATTAAGAGAATAATCATTAAAAGTGCAGGAATACATTTGGGGAGAACTTAGGGTTCTTATAGTACAACAATCCTCATATTTTGCAATGTTTGTATCATCTACCAACCAAAAAATTTGTGAACTAAAGAATTACCTTCATTACTTGGTCCCATAGGATGATTACACCAGTGGACAATTGATTTTGCATTTGTCAAATTTGAATTATCTTTGCACTTTTAACTCTTCTCATGCTAAGGCTCTTTTGATACACGCTCCTGCACCATCATGCTCTTTGTTTCCATGCCTAACCTCTGAGAAATTCAACATATGTTAACACCACTAATCTTATCCATCTTTCTCAAATGATAAAACATTCTAGAGTTCTTGAATTGCAATGTACAATTATCTGACCATATGATATGCTCACTGAATGATATGCCCCTACTAGCCAAATCAATGTAGAACATTTGAAAGAAACCTTGCACGGACTCTGTAGAATGTGAGTGATCATCACTAATGTAAAAGTGATACTCCCTCAATACCTTCTTGTTATCCTCTATACTATTAGTTGCATGAATGAATACTAGATATGAACAAATATAGCAACCTGTTTGGAGTTGTAGTAATATGATTACACCTCATTTTGTGGTTATAGTGTGTAGTTATTTGCAAAGTCAACAATTGAAATGATGCTATGAATTAAATTGTGTCCTTGCATAATTTGAACTATGAGTCCAACCATCGAGCTCTATGTGTATGCCTTCCATACTCATAGACCACATGATCACGAAAAATACCCATAAACTGATACACTGGAATCTTATCACTGACCAATTCACACTTTTTTGCTTCTTTCCCATCTTTTATATTGTAGGCCACTATCTTGTATTTTCCAAATTCCACAATTTCATTTCCAACTACACGTGTACTATCCATGTGTTAGAAAATTGGAAAATGTTGCAAGCCAACACAATGAACACATGTGCTATCCAAACATGATTTCCTGTAAAAAATTTGACCTTCCACTCTTTCACATAAAATGGTAGATAAGAAATCCCTTGAAGATCTAGGTGGAGGCCTTATGTTACATTCTTGCGAAACATTGTTAGTATGCATATCTACACATATTCATTGATAAACATCATAATAGTTAGAAAACTCAATATGTACTCTACAAGTAGTGTGTGTGTGATTTATTTTGACATAAAAAGGCTTTAGCATTTCAAAAAACCTTTGAAATTTTTTAACTTGAGGATACATCTCTATAAATTTAGCAAAAAATTGGGTATTCAAAAATGTTTTGGATGACATGGCTCATGGATTTGAATACCAATTCTCCTTCTTATAACATCTCTTTGATTGGGAGAGACCCTTGTGTTATTCTTCCAAAATTCTTGTATTAGAGATCTCAAGGCTTGAACTATTTCTTTATCTTTTTGTGGTAGTCTACCTAGGAATGCCCATAATTCATTGTTATTTGGATCCTCAACTCTTTCACGCCTTCTTTTGGCTCTCATTAGAGATGTTCTACTTATTTTCATAGTTTTACTTGTCTTTGAAAGTATCATCTTATTGCTGGTTTGATCACTTACCAATGTTGATTTCATCACACATCATGCACAACATTACTATCTTTCATGCATGAGGTAGAACCCACACTCTCATATGCACTCATTATATTCTTTACAATAGATTTCTCACTCAATTCATCCAATGTTCTTATCCCAAGAATCTTCATGGTGGGCCTAAAATTGAGATGCCTCATCATTTCAACAAGCAATTGACATCTTCTAGCCTCATTTAGCTTCTCAAAAAAAATCTCCATATCCTTCTCGCATATCTTTGACATGTACATTTTAGAATCTTATCAGCCATTGGTTTCAAAACATTAGCATCAATATCAATCAAATATTTAGGTTTTCTATGCAAAACACTAGGAGGATTTCTCAAAGGTAAAGTTGTGTCAACATTAGGAATGTCACAAACATTAGGGATAGATGGTGTACCTTCAATCGGAGATGAAAATGATGACATACCTTGAAATTGACATGTAAACGATGTTGTACCTTCAACTTCAAATGTGGTATGTGGAGTGTCTTCCAATAGAGTTTTGTTTGCTAATGTACTTTCAACACCACATGTTGTATATGGTGTGTCTTTAACTAGAGATGTGCTTGTTGATTTACTTTGAACATTGCATATTGTAGATGGTGTGCCTTGAACTTCACTTATGGTTGATGATGTGCCCCCAAATTTGAGATTCATTTGTCTCGTTGCACAAATATTTTGCATGTGTTTCCTTTGTGATGAAAATTTGACATCTCTCTTAGATTGCATGGGAGTTTCTTCTTCTATGGGGTTTAATTTCTTTTCTTCATGAAGTTTCCTTATTGTTTCTCTTATCCTTGCAGTTTTGGTTTCACATTCATCCAGTGTTAGAGGCTTTGCATGTTTCCTCAGCATGATGTTTAATGCTACATGTTCATAAACATAAAAAGAAATAAAGTAAGTAATGCTAACTAATATAAAAATATCAAAATCAAATGAAAAAAATTGCAATTAATCTATGTAAAAAGGTGAAAAGCACAAAACATTAAATTTAAACAAACTCTTGATACACAATTGAATACAAAAAATGACAAATATGACCTCATATAATCAAATTTCATCTAAAAATTTCAAAATTTACACCAAGATAATACTCTTTCATGAAGGGAAACAATAATACTCTCTGATGAAAGGAAATAATAATAAGTCAACTCTATAAGGGAAAAGAACATTCTTTGTAACTTGTAGAAAGGGTGTTCAATTAAAGTTGTCTATGAAACATAGAAAATAGGGGTGATTTATAGGACAAATATGGGATGATGCACCTATCTTTCTATTTTTGTTATGAAAAAGAGATCCCTAAAGATAAGATTGAATTTCAACCCTTTGGTGAGTCAACCATAATGGAGATCTTGCTATTTTCCTTATGCAAAGATGGGGTAAAATCTGCCTGAACAACACTTTGGGAAGAAAAAATAAAAAATAAAAAATAAACTTAATTATGCAATGTGCAACTTGAATCATCAATCTAAAGCATAAAAAAATTAGAGTGAGCAAAAATATTGACAAATATGAGAAAGGAAAGTTGATGTGTACCAGTCGCCAAAAGTGGTTATTGAGTGTCCTCTTGGGAATGATTCACTCTAGGGTGGATGGGTCTTGCTACAGGGATCCAAAATATATTTTGACAGTCCTTTTCTCCCGAGTCTACACTCTCGGTTCCTTCAAATTTAACAATCGAAAAGTTGGAAATAAATTTTGCAAGTGAGTTTTCGTATCTTTACATCTTTGATAACTTTAGAAAATTGCACTTTTGATCAAATCTTCAATCCGTCTTCACCTACAAATTTGAAAACACAAAGGGAGGGAAAAATTGTTTGTTTTTGGTGAATGGGGGTTTGCCTTAGTCAAACCTCATTTTGGTAATTAAACCTAGAAATGAAATGAAACATGAATGGAAGGAATAATTAATGAACAATGTTATGTTGAAACTCGCCAAACCCTTGAATGAAAATCCTTAGAAGACTGATGTCTAACACATCTCTCCAAGGTCTTGATCTTGCATGAAATGGCTTGATTGGATGTTGATCTTGATGCTTGAAAACTGTAAACCTACATCACAATATAAGCTCCAAAATCATGCATAGATGAAAATAACTTTGACATGATGCTTGATATCTTGAATGCTGCTATAGAAGACTAATAAATATTCTCTTGAACACTTTTGACAATAATATTTTCTCTTGTGAAGTTCACTTCTCAATTCAAATCTCTAGTTTCAAATGATAAAAAGACCTTGTATTTATAGGTAATTTTCTAATTTACCAACAATTAAACATCAAAGGCTGAAAATTGAAATTTGAATTTGAATCATAAAAATGCTTCCAAAAACATATTAAAAATTAAGATCCTAAACTTAAGGGAGACCCATTCGCCCTTGGGAAAATGGGTCCCAGGACCTAAATCCAGGACACTCAATTTCCAAGGAAATTTAATTAATGTTTACAATTTTTTAATACAAGTTTCCCTTTCAAAAAATGGGATTAATTAGGCTTTTAAATGCATAATTGGGTCAAGTAGAGGCTTAGTTAATTCCAATTAATTAAGGGACCTGAACACAGTGTGAAAATATAAAGGAGTACATTTCCTAACACTAAATTGAGCCCCCACATTAGTGAGAGGATGAGCCCTACGCTTAAACTCACACTAAAGTAGACAAACAAGAGTCAAGGGGTGTCTAATTGTAAATTTTTAGAAAGATAAGATGAAAAAGGTTGAGGAGGATGATCAAGCCCCCAAGATCTAAGATCTCATGGCAAACCAACAAAGGAACAAAGAGACGCATGCCTATGTTAAATATGTAGCACCAAGACAAGATACACAAGCATTCAATGTCAAAATTAAAAAGAAGAGAAAAGGGGTAGATCAATCCTTGACTTTTTTTCCAATAGGTATGGATCAAGCCTTAGCTATTTTCCCAAAACAAATGTTCACAAGTGGAAACCCGTTGTCCACTGTGGAAACAAAATTTACTCACATGGGCTAGTGAAATTTGTTGTCTACTAGGTGAGCCCCAAAAAGGTGGTTCATAGGAAAGTCATGCCGGGTCTACAGGATCACATACATCAACCATACCAAAAGTTATACCTCCTGATAACTTTGATAAGGTGCCACAAAAATGGTCTCAAGGCTAGCAAGTTGCATTATGCTAGGCACTCATGAAAAAGGCTCCACTGACAAGCAAGTTGTGTTATGCTTGGTGGCCATGAAAAAATTGTAAATGCAATAGGATAGGATAATCAAAGAGGTTTTTCTTAGTTCATGAAAGGTATCACCTTAGGAGACATCATGCTCAATGTCACCAAGAGAGGACTAGTTGAGGATAAAATATTTGCAACTTAGGGAATGCAAGTCATAGCATCACCACTAAGAGGAATGCCATATGCCAAGAAATTTCACGCTCTTGAGGAACATCAAAACCAATGTCACCACCAAGAAGACACATCCTATGAACTAAGAAGACCACACTTTAAAGCAAACAATGAGTGGGGACGTGTATCTCCCCACTTTAAATAAATTTATAAACACCATGCTATGAGAAATTACTTTAAATTAGAACACAATAAATGCCAATACATGAGAGCTTTATATGTGGAAATTCCTATGAAAAACATATGTTTCCAAAATAGAGCTATGTGATGAAAAGGAGGGTTTCCCCCCATATGCAATCCTAAGATAACACATAAGAGATCCATGGATCTGTGATCAACATTATGTCTTTTCTATAGTGATATAATCGAGTTCAGAATCTTCATCATTCCCCAAATGACTCATGGAACAGTGAGCACAAAGGAAGAATGACACATAGAGAGCGGAAACAAAGGAGAAGGCTTGTGGGTCAACATGGAAGAGACTTGAATGTCTCAATGCCTTGTGTCGTCCCCAAAAGGAAAACACAAGACAAGATAAAGGTTTACGACATATAGAAGAATGAAGATAAAAATAGAAGAATGTTACAATAGGTTCACTTCCTTTGTATCCTTGCACCAATGGAGTGACAAGGGTCATGCAAAGTAGGCTCACAAACATATAAAGACACACCAAGAAACACTATATGAGGGATCACATTATGCACATGTAATCACAAAGAACATGAAAAGTAAACAAAGAGAATATTAGTATGGCACATTTGAGTCAACCTATAGTAGGTCATCCACATCCCAATCTTTTTCATCATATGCGGAAGGTGGAAAACTAGCTAAAGGGAAACAAGTCTCGTATGAGAAGCATCACTAGGTTCAACACGTGGGGAGTTATTCTTGTTAGGAGGATCATCACGTTTGTTATCATTTAAGCTCATGGAAGATGTAAACAATAAACTTATCTCATTATGCACTACCTCATCAACCTTAGCAATCTCATCATCATCATCTAAGTTAATCACAACATGAGGCATAATTACATTGTCCATAAAAGTTTCATGTGTTTGTTGTGGTGAAGGTGGAGAATCATCATGCTTTGATTGAGTTAAATTTTGATCTTCATTTTTTTGTTTTATTCTCTTCTTTTCACTTACAAGCAATAGCATGATGTCTACTCCTATGCTCTTTATCATTTCTATTTCTTCTTGTACAATTTTCAAGTTGTGATTGTGTAGGATTGGGTTTATTAACCATAGGTTTCTTTTCTTCCCATAAGGGAGGAACGAAAGGAACCATGGAAGGTTGTTCAACCACGTTCTCTTTAGCTTTATAAACTTTTTTTGATCTTAGGAGGAACAATGAGACTTATATTGTTATCTCTTGGTATTTAATAGGAAATGGGCGAAGGATTTGTCATGGTTGGTCCTAGTTACTTGGAAGGGCTTTTGGTCTAATCATGGTATCGTCAATGATAGGAGGCTCAGTCATGGGTTGAGGAATGTTGCTAAGGGATAATTCTTCTATGCGCTTTTCCTCAATCTTTTTATAAGATTTGAAAAAGAAGTCCTCACGAGGCTTAGGAGGTTCCATGGATTCGAGCCAAAATAAATCCAATGAGAAATTCCCACGGGAAGACATGAGATTAAAGCCACTATGATGCATAGTAAATATGTCATTTCCAAATGGAAACTTTAAGAATTTATGCACTACCAATGGGATAACATCCATGGAGTGTAGCCATGGATAACCTTGAGCTTCACATGGAATTGGGTCGACAACAAGATGATGGAGAATGAGACATTCAATTGTTTCAGTCCCACTTTTAATGGGAGAGTGATTGAACCTATCATAGGGAAATCAAAAACATTATTTGTTTTGATCCATGATTTTGGTTGTTCATAAGAATCTTGATAAAGTTCATGCACATAAGAATTCTTCGGTGATCACATTCTCTACACACACGGGATCAATTAATATCCCATTAGTAGGCTTTTCATTGGTTCTTCCAGCGATGTAAAGAGGACCACCGGGTGCCCATCTAATTATGTCACTTTGTGAGAAAGAAATCTCAAGGGGCATTTTGATTTGGCCCTTACGAGGTTGAACATCAAAGAAGCTAATCACATGTTGTAAGTCTTCTTCATTATCGCTCATATTGTCATTATTTGTATCTTGAAGTTTGTCAACATTTATCACATCATTCTTGGTATCAGTACACTTGCATAAAATAAATATTATGATTTGGAATGGGGTTGGTAAATATTTGCAAGTTTTGGTTGGGTGGGGCAATAAACTTATTTCCTTGATCATTAACACCACCAATTTGGATGTGATTAGAATCAATCAAGTCGTGCACAATATGTTTAAGACACTTACCTTGTTTTGTATCATGTCCATTTTGTCAGTGATAATGGAAAAAGGCATTCAAATTGAATTTTGGAGGTAAGGGATTAGTGCTATCTATGGCTCGAATAGGAGGTAAGGTAACTAAGTTCTTACTTATAAGTTGCAACATAATGGAATGGAGGGTATCGGGTAATAGGGTAAATTTTCTACTCCTTTCCCTAAATGGATATGGATTATTCATTTTATAAGTAGCCACTTGGGAGTTAACATTTTGAATTTTTTGAAGTGAATTTAGTTGTAAAATTCCCTTATTTTGTTTCTTGAAGGGTTGGAAATTGTTATGGGGCACGGGTTCGGATTTCTTAGGACGGTTGGAAGAAGTTTTTGTTTCATGATGACTAACCAAATTCCGGTAGTCATGAAGGGTCATGCACAAGTGTGTAAACGAGGGAAATTTCATCATCCCAAGTTTTTATTGGATTTTTTCTTGCAAATTTTCAATGAACATTCTTTGAAGATCAACATCACAAATCTTAATTTTGATTTGTGAGTAAAGCAATTGATAACAGGAAATAAAGTCGGTGACCTTTTCATCGTCTTTTGTTTACATTCATTAAATCAGCTAAGGTCATCTTGGGACCCATGTGCACTTGGAGATAGTTAAGAAAGGCATCAACAAGTTCATTGAATGAATGAATTGAGTTATTCGGTAAAGAACAAAACCATTGCAAGGCAATGTCTTTCAAGGATCTAGGGAAAAGTTTAGCCAAGATCTTATCCTAAAAAATGAAGTCACTACATAATTCTATGTATGCTAAGACATGGTTACTAGGATCTCCTTTACCATCATATTTGTAAAATCTACAAATCTCTATGCCTTATGGTATTTTTTCTCTCAATATCTCCAAAGATAATGGCTTTCTTTTGACATAGTGTGAAAGTTGGCCATTTGGACTTTGGTTCAATGTGGAAATTTGTTGTTGGAGGGATGAAATTTTTTGTAAGAGTTGGTTAAGGATGGAATCATTGGTTGTGTTGTGAGATGGAGGTGAATAACGTGGAGGTGTATATATATTTGGAGGACAAGTGAATTGTAAGTTTGTGAGGGGAGATGGATTAGGAGATATGAGATTTGAATGCACAAAGCTAAAGGGATTCCCAATGGAGATGCCTAAGGATGAATTGACATTTCTATTTGGTTGTATGGTTGTAGCAACATGTGGGTTGGTATATATAGGAATAGAGGCCACAGTTGGACGAGGAATTAAATTTCCACCTTGAATTTGAGTGTACCCCAAAGTTTGAGCACAACTAGCCATTGTAGGTGTAGACACCCAAATTTGATCACTCCCATATGATCAAATTTCCCCCTTTGTTCATCAATTCTGTCAATATTAATTTATTTAATTAATATTGCGCTTCTCACATAAGACTCTTAAAGTGTTTAATTTAATAATTAAATACTTTATTTGGTGCTTTTATCTTCTCTAAATTAAATAAATACACCAATTTATTTAATTTAGTCATCCTAATCTATTGAATTTAAATCAATTTAAAATTCCTATTTTCTAGCTCCTTGTCACATCCTCCATAATCCATCTCTAATATGAATTAATTTAATTAATTCATATTTAGGGTGTGCATCCTCTTAATCAAGGATTAATGTCACATCCTCCTACATTTTCCACTTGTCTCTAATCTTCCATTAATTATCATAATCAAGTGTTTGCACAACTTTAATCAAAGTCATTAACCATTTTAGCACCACTTTTTGGTCAATTCTTCCATTTTTCCTCTTTGGACATTGACCTTCTTTCCCATGAGAATTTTTAATTCTCATTTATTCATCCTATGTCTCTCTCCTCACCATGTGAATTTTTAATTCACATTTTGTCTTCCCTAGGCTTCTAGAATATTTGACATGTCACCTCATGCACATGTGACCAATTCCCACCCTCTTGGAGACCCTCTCTTATCCTTTAGACTCTCCTAAGAATGTGAATTTTTAATTCACATTTATTTCTCCAACCACCTCTCCTTTTCCCATAGATATTTTTGAGGAATTCCAAAATTCCTCAAGTGTCCCTTTCACTCTCACTTGGGGACAAAAAATTTCTTTTTGAGGAGATCTTCTCACTCCCCAAGGTACTTGGAAGGTACTTGTCCTTCCTCCACCTCATGTACCTTTTGGCCACCTCATTTACACCTCACCTCCCTTAGCCACTTCACCAT
This sequence comes from Sequoia sempervirens, assembly GCA_007258455.2. Taxonomy (NCBI): domain Eukaryota; kingdom Viridiplantae; phylum Streptophyta; class Pinopsida; order Cupressales; family Cupressaceae; genus Sequoia; species Sequoia sempervirens. Next base: position 464,421,055 of record VDFB02000003.1, read on the forward strand.
CCACATGTCAAGATGTGAGGGCTTGTGAGTTCTCAACCCACCATAGACCTTCATCTTGACCTTGTTGGATGAATCTCAACCGTTGAATTCTCTAGAGAATTCAAATTCTCCTATAAATCCCCCCTCCTCAAGGGCATTTGAAACACTTAGCCATTTTATAACTACATGTTGCCATTTTGTGCACTCATCTAGCCTTCAATTACATTCACTTACATTTACATCCAAACATATAGTCAAATCCTTCATTTTTAGCCACATCAAGAGCCATCAAGGAGCATACATATCAACCCAAATCAAGGGCCAACCAAGGAGTTTCAGCTGCAAGGAGGAAGGTATAATCATTTATCTTCATTTGACATTTTCTTCTTTGTATTTTCAAATTCCTTAGGCTAATCTTGAGGTGTTTCATTATGTTTTCCATTGCATTTTAATTACTTCGAATAGGTTAAACATTTTGATATGACATTTCTGGCATGCCCGGTGGGACCCACAAACGAGTTCCTATACTTCATGTTTGTTGTTGTTGAGATGTTTGCAGGAACACGTCGCAGTGGGGTGACTATGCCCCTAATTTTACCACAGTGAGGCGATTACGCCCCTGGTTTTACCGCAGTGAGGCGATTACGCCCCTGATTTACCGTAGTGAGGTGACTACACCCCTGATTTTACCGCAGTGAGGCGATTACACCCCTCAGTTAATGCAATGAGGCGATTACACCCCTTGGCTGAAAATTGTTTTATGTGCTAGCATTTACTACAGTGAGGCGATTACTCCCCCTTGGCTGAAAATTATTTTTTGTGCTAACACTTTTCTGCAGTGAGGCGATTACACCCCCTTGGGCTAAAAATTGTTTTCTGTGCTAACATTTACTGCAGTGAGGCGATTACGCCCCCTTGGGCTGAAAACTATTTTCTGTGCTAACATTTACTGCAGTGAGGCGATTACGCCCCCTTGGGCTAAAAACTATTTTCTGTACTAACATTTACTGCAGTGAGGCGATTATGCCCCCTTGGCTGAAAATTATTTTTTGTGCTAACATTTTCTGCAGTGAGGCGATTACGCCCCCTTGGCTGAAAATTATTTTCTGTGCTAACACTTTTCTGCAGTGAGGCAATTACGCCCCCTTAGGCTGAAAATTGTTTTATGTGCTAACATTTACTACAGTGAGCCAATTACGCCCCCTTGGGCTGAAAACTATTTTTTGTGCTAACATTTATTGTAGTGAGGCGATTACGCCCCCTTGGCTGAAAATTGTTTTTTGTGCTAACATTTACTGCAGTGAGGCAATTACGCCCCCTGAGCTGAAATTTTTGCTAACACTTTTTTGCAGTAGGGCGACTGCGCCCTTGATTTTACTGCAGTAAGACGATTACGCCTCTGATTTGCTGCAGTGAGGCAATTACGCCCCTAATTTACCATAATGAGGCGATTATGCCCTTGATTTGCTGCAGAAGGGCAACTGCACCCCCTGGAAGGTAAAAATGTTATCTTGGCTTTAGTTTTCTGTGCTATTTTTTCCCTAACATTGTTCTTGCAAGGATACATGTGTTTTTTGCTAACTTTTTGTAGCATATTCTTGTGAAGTTGATGAAGAAAGAGGGATAAAACATCTAACATTCGCTTGCAGGGCTATCCATTTGCTCAAACTTTTTAAACTATCCTTGTTGTTTGCATTAATCTAAGAACATAGTTTAATTAGAGGGAGTAATATTCATTGCTTGTTGTGCTTGTCTTTTTGTGTTACCCAAAGGGAGCATTAGCTTGTTTTCACTTTCCCCTTGCACTTTGTGTGAGCCTGGGGAGTAGTTGGAGATGGTTAGTGCTTTCTTTATAGTGGGACCTACTTGGGGATTTCATCACCCCAAGGGACGATTCCAACCACACGTACCAGAGGGGTATATAAAGGGGGGAGAGTGAAAGCTGTACCCCAATCCAGTCACATCATAATTGGCGGAGCGTCAAAGCTAGGGTGATACCTAGATAGACATGAAGAGTTGGTCCGAGCCCTTCAGTATCTCACTGGGGTTCCCGACTCACGCTTGTGATGGGCTGGTGTTCATGGTTGTGCCTCACATACCGAGAGTATATCGAGGACTCCCTAGACACCTTGTGCATCCTAGATTAAGACCTCTTTGGCCATACCCTTAACACTAATCATAGAGTTGTGTTTGCTTGAGAGTGTTTTCTTGTGAGAAGTCAGTGAAATTTTGACAATTTGGCCTTATCATTGTCATTTTAAAGTCCTTTCCATAGTCATTTGCATCAAACCAAGCCTCTGATTTACCGCAGTGAGGTGATTACGCCCCTTGATTTACCGCAGTGAGGCGATTACGCCCTTGATTTACCGCAGTGAGGCAATTACGCCCCCTGATTTACCGCAGTGAGGTGATTACACCCCTGATTTACTACAGTGAGGCGATTACACCCCTGATTTACTGCAGAGGGGTGAATTTTCCCTCTTGAACACCCAAAATTGCCCCATTTGGATCCCTTTAGCCTCTAAACCATCATTTAACCATTCCCAACCATTATCTCATCATCCCAAGCCTTCGTTTTGTCACTCTAAACCTCCAAAAACCTCCATTTGACCATTTTAAACCTCCATCTCATCATTCCAAACTTTCGTTTAACCATTCTAAATCCCCATTCATTCTCCACAATTATCTTTAATCCACCCGTTCATTTTAATTTCTCCCTAATCCATTCAAAGTCCATACCCTCACTTAACGACCACCATAATTTTACCATTTACATTGCCAAACACCACCCATAACCAAACCGTCCTAACCTTGTATTACAAAGTGGTTACCTAAATTGACCATAGCACTTGAACTTGATTATTAGTCTTTAACTTTGACCCAAATCAATTTGCTTCCATCTTGAGGTGAATTCGGTGTCGTAAGTTATCATCCTCGACCCAATCAATCCATTCCTATCTTAAGGTGGATTCGATGTCATGATCATCCTCTTAATCAATTAAAGCTCTTGGTCATTAAGGGTAACCTCCTTGGTTAAACTCAAGGTCTCTCTCACATATTTTATCATCCAATCATACCCATCCAATCATCCAAATCTATCAAAATCAATCATTCGATCAAATTATCCAGTCAACCAAATCACATCCGTTCAACCAATGCAATCCTATTGATCTTAATATTCCAATCTAATTCAATCAAAATCCGATCCCATCAACATCGATCCAATCCAATATATCCAAACAAAATCTGATCCAAATCCAAACTCCATCCAAATCAGATCTCATCCAATCATAATCAAATCATTCATCAAAAGCATTTTTATAATCCACTCATAGCACATTTGCATGCCTGTTCAGACTTGATCACAGGCAAAGAAAATGGCCAACCAACAAGCCCAGAATGCCCAATCAAAAGATCCCAATAACACAATGAACGTCTCATCAGATCCTAACAAGGGTACTAACATCCCTCATGATCCTCATAATGGTACTTCATCACACTCCAACACCGAAAATCAGAACAACTCACCACCTGGTGAAGAGAGTATGGCTTATCAACCTAGACTCACACTTGAGGAACATTTTAGTAATCCTGCCAATGTGCAAATGACTGACCATCTACTTGAAAAACATGGGGAAGAAATTTTATCCCACCTAATTGAGAAGGGTTTCAAACCCCCCTCAGGTATTGACTTTTCCAAATATAGGAGTTCCCCATCTAACGAACTCCAAGGTTCACAAAATGCACTAGAAGGTTCGTACTTCCCCAATGTTCCTCTAGTTAAAGGTTGGCATCAACCTAAATTTGGCAATGCTGTTCTTTATCATGTTAACCATCCCCCACATGCTTCAACTTTAGTCATGAGAGGTCCTCAAGTGCCTGATCCCAATAATCCTTTTGCTTATGGTATGCCATAAAATGTTCCACAACCCCCGCAATTAACACTAACAACACCCCCTCTTTCGATTCAACCTACAGTCAACATGGGGGGCACCACCTTTACCACATCGCTTCCACCTCCTGGGATCACAAATCTACCATCATCTTCATATACATCTCAACAGCTCCACCAATCCAACATTCTACCTCCATTTCCTCCACAAGGCGCACCCTAGCTGAACGTTTTGGGTAATACCCAACAACCCCCTTTACAAAATGCTTCTACGCTACCTTAGCCATCTCATCAGCAACCACCTATACATAACTCTTTGGTCTCTTCACAACAACCACCCTACCAACCACAAGGCAATCCATCTCGGCCTATTGCTCAAACCATATCCCCTTTTCTCGCATCCATTTTGTGCCCACAGGCTCAACCACAACACAATATCCCATCACAGCCCATACAACAGTTGACATCACAACAAAAACCTCCCCAACACTACTACTATCACAATCAACAACAACTACACCAACAACTGCCTTATGTGACCTCCCAACAATCACAACAATACCTTCAACACCAACAAACCAATACACAACATCTCATCCAAGCTCCTCAACAACCTACCCCACACATTTATCAAACAAATCCATACTATACCCCACAACGACATCCCCAGTATCAACAAAATCCCCCATCTTACTAGCAATGAATATCGTCATCCAATCATCCAAATCCGTATTTCAACAATCTGACGCCCTTTCAGCAGGATCCTTTATCATTATATCATCAATATCCCCCCAACCCGCCACCGGCTAACTCAGATCTGTTGGAAATCAAAGCCGCCCTAAAGGACCTTTAAGCTGGGGCTACCAAACAATCATTCAAATTTGAAGACATATGCCCATATCCATTTGATCCCTCCATCTCATTAATCCCATTTCCTAAACATTTTGAGATACCAAAGTTTGACAAATACAAGGGAAACAAAGACCCTAAGGCTCACTTGCAGGAGTTTTACTCCCAGTGTTAAGAAGTTATGTACAATGAAAACTATCTCTTGCGTCTATTTCCATGAAGCCTGGCAATCCACGCCCTAGATTGGTTCATGACTCTGGAAAAAGGGTCCATAAAAACTTTCGCAGACCTGTCAAAAAAATTTGTATCCTACTTCTCTTTCAATTTTGAGAAGGATACGGACACCTTAGATCTCCTCAAAGAAAAACATGAGGGGGAAACCTTTACTAGCTACCTACAATGGTGGCGTGCATTAGCAAGCCGAATGAAGACCCCTCTGAAGGAAAAAGACATGGTCACTCTTTTCGTGGAAAACTCTCATCCTGACATGGCCCATAATTTTAGGTTGCATTGTGTCACCACCTTCGCGGAGATAGTAGAAAAGGGGTCCATCCTTGAACGTACCCTTATTGCCAAAGGACACATCAAAATACATAGTCATGATAAAGAGAAGTCATTTGGCGACAAACCACGATTCTGGAATAAGAACAAGAATGCAGTGAATGACGACACGATAGACACTAAACACGTCCAAGTGGCTAATACATCCCAAAAACAACCACCGTCTGTACCCAACACCATATATGTACCACAGGGGGCACCTTGTCCTCCTCAACAGTTAAACTAGAATAATCAGGGGAACACAAAACGTCAATACACTCAATTAGGAGAACCTCTGAGTGTTGTTTTTAATAAGTTGTTACAAATCAATTATCCCATCACATACCCCGTTACCAAGCCATTTGATGAATCCAAACCGAAGCCCGCATGGTTTAAGGAAAATGAATATTGTGAGTTCCATAAAATCAAGGGACACTCTTTGAATAAATGTCAGGGTCTAAAAAATTATGTCCAAGATCTCATTGATCGAGGAGATATCAAGGTTGACACCACTCAAGCCTCATCGTCCAATGCTCAATTGCAGATATATCAGAATGCCTTTCCGAACCATAATCAAGGCCCAAGCACATCTAGCAATAATCCCCAAGGAAACAACACAAATAATGTGAACTACAAGAATGTGCCCTTCAATTATGAAGGTGTTATTCATTACATTGAGTAGGTGGAACCCCATGTATCCATGATACATGTTAAAGCCAAAGACCCTCAATGTGTTGTTACTATACGACGAGCCCACATCAATGTCCCTATAGCCTCTGCACCCACCCAATCAACTCCTATAAGCTCTCAGTACAACATCCTTGATCACTTAAGAAAGACCCCCGCTCATATATCCATTCTAGATTTGCTTAAGTATTCCCCGATACACCAAGAAATCCTCAATAGAGCCCTGCAGGAAACCCATGTGCCAAATGACATCGACCCCACGCAATTCCAAGCTTTGGTGGGACACTTGGCTTTATCTCATCACCTGCGCTTCAGCCAAAATGATATTCCAAACATCGATGTCAACCATAATCTCCCCTTACATATCAAAGTTGTAGTTGCTCACCATAAAATAAAAAGAGTCTTGGTAGATAATGGCTCTGCCCTCAATTTGTGTACTTTGAAATTCATAAAATAGGTGGGGTATACTCAAGTGGATTTAAGTAACCAGATCATCACAATCAAAGCCTATGATAATGCATAAAGAAATTCAGAGGGAATTATCAGTCTACCTATCCAAGTGGGACCGATGCTCCAATATACTACCTATCATGTCCTGGATCTGGACTTACCATATAATCTCCTCCTTGGCCGCCCATGGCTCCATGCTATGCAAGCAGTCCCCTCCACATACCATCAGTGCCTAAAATTCCCCGTCAACGGACAAGAAGTCACCATCTACACTGACCCCCAACCATTTGAGTATTGCCGCACTTTGGAAGCATCATTTCCCCATTTACATTATTATCCTGGGGTTGAAATGGGGGCATCCTAATCATCATTCGCAAATCCACCCTCCATCATGATAACCACTCCATCCTCCACCACTGATCCTTCAGTCACCAAAGTCCAGATCATTGACAAAGGGTGTGGTGAATACGAAATGCATATGGCTCTCAATGTAGCCACCATGCCACCGTCACCACACGAGTATGGTCAACCTTCATATGCTACACAAAAGGAAGACAATACTATCACCTTCAGTGGTAAAAACATCCCTACCACCACTTTCAGATCCCCAAGTGTCAAGATAGATGCACCAGAAGAGGACATAAGCCAATGGGTCTACCGAGAAAAACCCCAGCCGAACCCTCCTCTAAAGGAATATTTTTAGGAAGCATATCCGTGGTCAGCTAAGTTTGCAAAAAAATATAACTACCAAGGCAGGGGCCTAGGTAAAGAAGAACAAGGGTGGTTGCAACCTATTGATACACCAAAGTTACCAAAAAACATAGGCATTGGGTATGATAGAAAATAGAAAAGCCCTACAACATCACCTAATACTTCCAATAGTATCGTCGTGGACAATGGCTCATTGGAAGACATACCTGAGGAGGAATCCATCATACATGCGTACAATGATGTCGATCACACCGACTTATCATCCATGTTCGAATGCCTATCCATCTGCACCATTAGCCTATCTCTTTGTCATCCTGACCTTATTGATTGGGACCTACGTAATACCACACTTGTTAATATGTCCGTGGATACATATGTCAACCTTATGGGATTGGGGGAGGATGAACACTCCAGTCGCAACAACAAGAATAAGAAAAGTAAAAAATGGTCATCTAGTGAAAACCTCCTTGAGGCACTTCCTGACCTTGAAAAAGAAAAAATAAAGGACGCATCCGATGGCGAAAACCTCGAAGAGGCACTAGACGATGGAGATGTTCATCTTCCCCTTGTAGGAACTCAGTTATCTACCCAATCATCCATTCTAATTGAAGAGACTCAAGAAGTTAATCTGGGTACTGTAGAAAATCCTAAAATCACCTATGTGGTTAAGTCACTCTCAGAACAGGAGTATCCAGTCATCATGTAGCTACTCTGAGAAGGAATCATCAACTTGCTTGGTCATATTCAGACATGCTAGGTTTAGACACTGCCTTAGTAGTTCATCATCTAGACGTTCGCCCAGAGGCCAAGCCTATCAAACAAAAACTCCGCAAGATGCATCCACATATCGCATTGCTAGTCAAAAAGGAATTGGAAAAGTTACTAGAGGCAGGTTTTATTCGGCCAATTGACTACTCTGAGTGGATCTCCAATATAGTACCAGTTGCCAAACCAAATGGAGACATTCGGGTCTGCATAGATTTCAGGGACCTTAACAAGGCCTGCCCAAAAGATGACTTCCCTCTCTCTAACATCGACATGTTAGTCGACCTCATAGCAGGACATGAGATGCTCTCCCTTATGGATGGCTTCTATGGTTATAATCAGATTCGAATTGCACCTGAGGACCAACACAAGACCGCCTTCACAACACCTTGGGGCACTTTCTATTACAATGTTATGCCCTTTGGTCTCAAAAATGCGGGGGCAACATATCAGAGAGCAATGATGGTCATCTTCCATGACCTCATCCATATCATCATGGAGGATTATGTTGATGACTTGCTAGGAAAATCCAAAACACGAGCAGAACATCCTACTGTCTTGAAGCAGATCTTTGAATGGTTGGAACATTACAAGTTGCGGCTGAATCCAAAAAAGTGCATCTTTGGAGTTACATCAGGAAAATTGTTGGGTTTTATAGTCTTCTGAAGGGGTATTGAAGTTGATCCCACCAAGGTAAAGTCTATTCTAGACATGACACCTCCATGCAATTTGAAGTAGTTAAGAAGCCTCCAGGGGAAGATGCAGTCCATCCGTCGGTTCATAGCCCAGCTAGCAGATAAATGTCAGCCATTCACCTATATTTTGAAGAAAGACTCCACCTTCCGATGGACCCAGCAGTGTCAAATGGGTTTCGACAAAATTAAGGAATATTTAACTCATCCGGTGATCTTGATGCCGCCTATTCCAGGCAAACCCCTCCTGCTTTACATCTCTGCTACATCAGTCGCACTGGGGGCATTATTGGCACAACATGATGAATTGTTCAAAGAGAGGGCAATCTACTACATCAGTCAAACATTGGTTGGCTATGAGTTAAATTACTCCCCCATGGAAAAAGCTTGCCTTGCGCTAGTCTTCAGCACACAAAAATTCATCATTACATGCTCAGCCATCCAGTCAAATTAATCGCTAAAATTGATCCACTGAAGTATTTGTTATCTAGAACCACTTTGACTACGCATGGCCAAATGGGTCATGCTTCTAAGAAAATTTGACATAGAGTATGTAGAGCAAAAATCCATAAAAAGATAGGTCATCACTGATCAATTGGCTGAAGCACCATTAGTAGATGCCTACCCACTAGACACTAAATTCCCAAATGAAGAAATCTACACAGTTATAGAAGCACCAGCTTGGACGCTATATTTCAATGGCTCATACACTCATAGTGGATCTGGAGTAGGAATTCTATTAGTCACCCCTCAAGGTGACTACATCCCAAAATCATTCAAGATAGCATTCCCATGTACCAACAATATGGCAGAATATGAAGCTCTCCTCACTGGCCTCAGAATTGCAAAGTAGTGGCACATAACTCATTTGAAAGTCTTTGGTGATTCTTTGCTAGTCATTAGACAAGTTAATGATGAATTCCTCACGAAAGATGATAAATTGTTACCCTATAAACACATGGTGGATGATTTCAAGAAATATTTCACTTTCATACAATTCGATCAAATCCATCGGGTACAAAATAAAGCGGCAGACGCAATGGCCACTATTGGTTCCCTGATTGACATGCCTAAAGATCGAATAGAATGAGAGTTTCTTGTTGAACAACTTTTAATCACTGCATATGATGTTCCTGAGACTGATATGGTGTGCGATATTGTAGGTCCCACCTCCCCTTGGTATCAAGACATATACACTTATCTTCATGATAATACCATACCCCCAGAACTTACTTGCAACCAACGCAAATCCTTTATCCATCGCTCTTCCCGATATATCATTGTTGGTGATACTCTCTATCATCGCGAGTATGATGGAATCCTCCTTAGATGTCTAAATGAGACTGAGGCCCGCATAGTATTAACATAAGTACATGGTGGTATTTGTGGAGCTCACTCAAATGGTATGGCTCTGGCCAAAAGGATCCTACGAGTTGGATATTATTGGCCTACATTGGAACATGATGCTTGTGAATTTGTAAAGAAGTGCCTTCCATGCCAACAACATGCAGATTTGATTCACGCCCCAGCACAAGATCTTCAGCCCCTCCTAGCACCATGGCCCTTTTCTCAATGGGGTTTTGACTTGATTGGAAAGATTTACCCACTATCGTCTGATGGCCATACATTCATCATTACCACCACTGAATACTTCACCAAGTGGGTGGAAGCAATGCCCCTTTCACAGATCACCGGTACTCAGATTTCCAAATTCATCCTCTACCATATTCTCTAAAAATATGGTATCTCGTCCACCATTCTCTCTGATAACGAAAAACCTTTTAAAAACCAAGCCATGAAACACCTCTGTGACACCTTCCATATCCAACACCATTGGTCAATGCCTTATTACCCCCAGGGTAATGGCCAAGCAGAAGTAACCAATAAAACCCTTATTCGTATCCTCAAAAAGGTTGTCAATAACACTGGATGAGATTGGCACCTTCATATTCATCCTGCCCTTTGGGCATACCGTAATCCATCCGCACCCCGACAGGCACCACCCCCTATTCTTTAGTATATGGTGCTAAAGTCGTCTTGCCAATTGAAGTTGAGCTCCCATCACTGAGGATTTCTTTGAAGAATCTTATCAGCGAAGAAGATGCTCGAGTTGCACGGCTTGCACAGCTGAAACTACTGGATGAACGAAGAATAAAAGCCTATGATCATCTGCAAGCATACCAAAATCACCTCAAACGTAATTACAATAAGAAGGTTCGTCCTCGGCAATTCCAGGTGGGTGAGCTTGTTCTTAAGGAGAACCAGCGCACTCAGCAAGACCGGGACAAGAAAGGAAAATTTGAGGCAAACTAGTTAGGGCCTTATATCGTAGCCGCTAAATATGGATCTAGGGCATACAGGTTGACTACTCTTGAAGGAGACCCCTTGACGAACCCGTCAATATCATGCTTCTGAAGAAGTTCTACACCTAAATCCGCTCAGTAACCCCACCAAAAAAATCAAAAAATCAAAAAAAAAAATAGTAACGAAAAATCAATCTGTCTTATGGTGAAAATAACCTCTTGGTGGTGCCTTGGATAAGTATGGATGGTGAAAACCTGGTGACAGGCATCATCCATAGAGGGCTTAACCATTATCTACCTAACATCCTAGTTATTTTATGCTTTCATCCGTACTATCATCCTCACCTACCTCAGCCTAGGCCACTTGGTATATATTGATTGAGCATTGGACGACCCATCTAGCCTCTCCCCCATCCTGAGCTTTTATGTGTCCCACTTTGAGCTTATGTCATTCATTCTCTTTGTCGCTCGGTCTGTGTCACCATCTAGGATCATCCATCGTGTCAGTCTCCATCTAGATCTCATCCTTCTGCATCACCAATCAAACTACGTTGCCCCTACGCTTTCACGTAGGCAAGGTTGGTCATTTGATCCTCCCCTGGGGAATTTGTCTGTCGTGTTTTGTGTCCATCATCAGTTACCATTGTCTTCTTTTTTCTTTATCCATGGTCTTTTCATGAACTACGAGGGCTCTGCACTTTCACGTACACAAGGCTAATCTTTGATCGGCCCTCGAGCCCCTAGGTCTATAGGATGTGTTAGTCTGTGTCTCCATCTGGCTTGTTATTCTCAAATAAACTCCATAAATTATTGAAATATTTAGTTAATAAAAACCATCTGGCATCAAACTGGGTCATTCTAGTTTAGTATCCATCATCGGTCTCAACAGGATGCATCCTTCCTAGCAGACCTCATCGATCCTATCCATCACCCTAATCCTATGGCAAAGGATGTTTTGATTTTAATTGTGATCTTTTGATGTTTTGGAATTTATTTGTCATTTGAGCTCATTATCAACACTTGTCATGGTCACCTTGATCCATCATATCATGGTGTGCTTTGACTAGTCGACATATGGGTTCATCTTGGTCTTTTCTTTGTCGCTGTCTTTTTTGGTTGTCCCACGTAGTACCCACCAGGATCCATGGGGTCTTGTGTTACATTGGGGCATCCTTGTGTGTTTGTGGTTATCCCAATGCCTAGCCCAACCAAGGTCATCATGACCTTCGGGTGTTGGGGTAGCCCCTTTTTGCTTGATGTGTTTGTTTCATGCATTGGATGCCTACTGGCCCTAGTCTTATATATTAGGGTATCTGGTACCTTATGCTATAGCAACTATCAATGCTCCAAAGATGGAAACTCATATTAGGATTGCATTTCATCATCTGTCGCATTGCATTCACCCTATGATTTTAGTTGTGCAAATACTTTCTCCCTCTCTTTCCCATTCTTCTCAAGATACTCGTGATTTTTGATAGATGCCAAATGAAACCCATTTTCACAATCACTACATTCCCACTTTCCATTATCCTAGCAGTTCTTATTGGCACTTATGGCCATATGTTACTTCCTATACAATTACAAAAGCATTATTGCATATCAAAATCACTCTACTAACCACGCATCTGCATCACCACATGTTAAATCCATGCATACATCACCACCTACATCACAAAGTGTCAGACTCATCATACATCACATCCTACATATGTAGAATGTCCATACAAAGTTGACTAGGCATCCATACATATAAATCATCATAAATGCAACATGTGTGTATAGCACCATAAACATCTAAAATCATCCACCTATGCATAAATGATCCAAAATACCCATCCACCTAAGTAGAAAATATCATATAAACATGCATACAGTCACCCATAACAAAAGGAAACATACTACATAATGCCAATAAGAACTGTCTCATGTCATAATAATATAATGTGTGTGTCACATACATCAAAATCTATCATATATCCATCACATAATCAAATACAAAATCCAGAGATGTGGAACCTCTCTAATCTCTGTCAATAAATCCTACATGCTCCACCCCGCATCTGTCAAAAACTCAGTAACCTGTCACCTCCCAAATGAGATACCCACGTCTGATCTTTGTGGAGAATCTGGTATTGATCTCCTATTTGGTGTAGCACCCGGTGAATCGCTATAATCTCGAGTCCATGTCCCTAGTGACTGGGATGGCGCTGGCATCTGAGGTGCCTGTCGGGTATACTAAAATATCCACTGGGTTGGGTTTGGAACTGAATGATAGTATACGGCCATCCAAAATCCTATCTCTCTCTCATTCTCCTCTCACTCCACAACCTAAACCCGAGCAGAATTCTACTCCTGACAATACCTGTCCTGATCCCTCGTAATCATCCTCTTCTCCTGCTCCCAGGCCTCCTGAGATAAGCATAACTATGCCATCTCTGCCTACATCCGATCTCTCATCTCCTCAGCAGCCACTGCCCTAGCTACTGCAGCATCCATCTCCCTCTGTAATCCATTCATATCTCTCCCTATCACATCACTGCCTTGCATAGACTACCACTGTGCCACTGTTGCATCCCGCTCCCCCTACAGTGTCTGCATCTGTCTCTCGACAACATCTCTCTCTCTCTCTCTCTCTCTCTCTCTCTCTCTCTCTCTCTCTCTCTCTCTGTGCAGCTTGCGCCTGAACCACTGCTCCATCCCTCTCCCCATGCAGCTCCTGGACTCTCGACAATGCTACATCTCATTCACCCTGCAATACTAATACCTCTAAGGCTGCCTCCTCTCTCCTCCTCTGAAAAGAATGAATTTGTGCCTCTGACAACTCTCTCTCATCCTGTAGCACCTGAAATTAGGCCTGCGTTGTATCCCTCTCTGCCTCCACTGCCTGTACCTGCGCCTGTGCTACATCTCTCTCTGCTTGCATAATACGAACCTGCTCCCTCGCCTGTCTCTCCCTCTCCTACATCACCCCCATCTCTCCCACCGTCTGCTCTAAGCAAAACACTCTGTCTCATAACTCATCTTGCTCCCGCCGGAGATCATCCACCTACTGTCCACTACCTACTGATACATGTTCAGTCATCCCCACTGCTGCCCCTCTGGCCTGCAATATAACAGTCTTTGCCTCTAGTCTGTCCCGGTCCCAACTGATAGCAACTAACTCATCTCGTAGCCCCTGTATGTTAGCCAGCAGTACCTCCCTTTCTCTCCACATCACCTCTACCATCAATCTATCAGTCCTCTGACCTACTACTAGTGCTCTCGATAGCTCAACTTTGAGTCTGATCACCTTTGCCTCTACCACCCTCAACCTCTGATCTATACTCTGAAGACTCTTCATAGTGTCTCGGCTAAACAATTGAATCCCCTGAGGAAATGACAAGAACCACTGCTAATGACTCTACATCCCAAAATATCTATATCCAGCACATCGCCATCTATCTCCATAGCATCATCGCTCTCCCTACCCTCCTCCTCCTATTGATCCTCCAAGTCCTCCATGGAAGGACAGACTCACACTCTCCGTGGCTGACCATGCCTCCCCACTCTCATCAATCTCCTTGGCTCTCCTATCTCCGGCTGCTCCTCATCCTCACTCTCCCCTATCTCTACAATGGGAGGCTCCTGCCCCCCCTCTACCATCCCCCACTCCCCATCCTCTCTGGCGGACTCCTGGCCTCGGTGTCCTCTCGGGCACCCTCATGCTCTGTCACAGTCTGTACCCTCATCAGTCACCTCCTGTCCACTATCAACTCTAGCTGACTCCTGGCCTCCATCTCCCCCTAACCTCCATCCTGTTGTCTCTCCTCTCCCTGCTCCGCCCGTACCAACACTCTCCTTTGAAATACTTTTCCCTCTATACTAGTCTTCCAACCCCCTCTACCCTCCACTGCGTGTATCATCTCCACCTCTGACTCCTCTTGTCCCCCTGCATCTAGCTTCGGATCTCTCCTACCCTCCTGTCCTCCCGCATCTAGCTCCAGATCTCTCCTACCCTCCTGTCCTCCCACATCTGGCTCTGGATCTCTCCTCCTCTCCTATCATATCACCTCTCTCACCCTCCTCTGCTGCCCCTTGGTCCCCCTCCTCCTTCTCCTACCCGCCCATCCCATTGCCTCCATCCTCTTTCCTCCCATCTCTGGCTCGGGACCTCTCCCACCCTCATGTCGTACTCCCTCTCTAGCCCCACGCTGCTCATCCTCTGATCCAAATCCAACAGCTCCTACAATTGGCACCAATGGTGTAATCCTCTCCCATAGGTGGTTGCGAAACCACCAGTCATATCATTATGTCACTCTTGCATCCTCTACTCCCACACATCTCCCAGGATAGGCTACATGCACTATCACTGCCCATGATGCTCTGGCCTCTGTAGGGCTAATCGCACGCCCCCATGGTCGCTCTCTGGTGAGCTGCTAAAACATCACTGGTGCACCAAGAATATCCTGTGTCTGCCCAAACTGTCTCAGCACCCTATCCGGTTGGTGCATCTCCACTATCTGTGGAAAAATCCCAATCAGGACACACTAAGCCATAAAATACCCACTCTGTCTCGCAGTCTGCTCTCTCCATCCCCTAAACTGTCGACGCATATAAGGTCGCCACACTATGTCTCCCTCCAAATCATCTATCATCCTCCTCCATCCCTCCACATCTCCTAACCACCTATGATGAATAACCCAGCCCCTTGCCTCTCCATACCTCCATGTCAGTGGCTCTGTATCATCCACATTTCCCTTCTGAACAACAATCGGTCTCGTCACCATAATATGCTCCCATGCCCACACCTGTAACAAGGTCATGTGTGTCAAACTCACTGCCTCCCAATAACAAATCAAATGCATATCTTTATACAACTGGGCTAGTACACAAGCACCCCATGCAATCTGTCCCTCTCGCCACTCCATAATGTGTTGAATCGGCTCCATGAACCGCAAACTGCAATACCGCCTGCTATGATCTAGCAGCAATATCCCACTGATCAACCCAACTAAGAATAAAGGCAAAGCTGGTACTTCCACTGTCAGGCATCCATCTAGATCCAACTACTGACCCTACAGTGGCAGGGCAACATGACCAAATAGCACTATCATAGTCTGCCTCAACTCGGCCCCGCTCAACACCACATCACTCAACAAAATTCCTGATATTGGCAACTTCAGGATGCACTATACATCCTCCAGTGTCACTGTAACCTCCCCCATCGACAGCCGAAATGTCGACGTCTCTGAGCTCCATCTCTCTATCAGGGCCATCAGCATCACTCGATGCACCCTCATCATTGGCACCTCTAAAAAATGCAATAACCCAGCATGCTCTAAGGCCGCATGATCCACGCCCGTCATCACTGTTAGAGCTACTGTCAGCACCTCCGACCATCACTCATGAGTCTGTATCTGCTCTAAACCCTGCATCCACATCAACCATTTATCAGTGCACAATCTTCCTGGCCCTGGAACGTCTTTCTTTTTATTCTTTCATCCTCATCTTGCTCCCCATCAGGGCAATCTCTTTTTTTCTATCATCTGTTGCCCCATCCCTCTTTCTTCTTTTCTTTTTCGCAGCAGCTCCACCTCTCGAGGCATGTCCGCCCTTCCCTAGGGCAGCTATGTTCCCCCCGGGGCATGTTTTCCCCTCGCTGGGGTGGCTCCACCCCCTCGAGGCATGTCTGCCCCTCCCTGGGGCGGGTGCACCCTCGCGGGGCGGCTCCACCCTGTCGGGGCGGCTCCGCCCTCACGGGGCATGGCCACCCCGTCCTGGGGCGTGGCCGCCCCGTTGGGGCGACTCCGCCCCGGGCTCCCGGGGTGGCTGTGTGCCCAGCTCAGGGCATGTCCACCCTGAGCTATGGGGGCGAGTCCACCCCGCTACTGGGCCAGCCCCGCCCTAGCAGGGCGTGCCCACCCCGCCGCTCGGGGCATGTCCGCCCCAAGGCCGGTGCGGCTCCGCCCTGGCGGGGCGTGTCTGCCCCATGGCTAGGGCGGCTCTGCCTTAGCCGGGGTGTGTCCGCCCCACGGCCGGGGCATGTACGCCCCAGCCCGGGGCGCATACACCCTACTGTGGCACGCCCCTTCACCCATGTCACCCCCCCAATTTTTTCTACCCATTCTTTTTTTTTTATCCAATTTGGCAACCTACCCATTTTTCCATTTCCCCCCACCCACCAAATCCATATGATACATTTCTAACTATCTTACAAAATATGTTTAAATATTCAAAATAAATAACATGGGTTTCGTACTCACCTTGCGGGGCACTGCAAAGTGGGTCCATTGTCTCCGCAGGTCATCTGCTCGGTGAAGTATCTCGGTGTCGTAATCCCGCGGCATTGTTGCTCTGTCTCCTCTCCCTCTTCTTCACCCTTTTCTCACTTGCTACAGTAACAATGACACCAGGTAGTTCTTCAAATTACCTTTTAACCCCCCTTTTTTAAATACAATGTATTTTTTTATCTTTTATTTACCTTTTTTTCCTTTCAATTAATCCCCTTCTTTCCCAGAGCCACCATTTGCAAACCATACGTCCAATCGACTTCGTTCAAAAGGAAAAGTTGCTTAGTTTTTTGCCCTCTATCCAACAGTCTCCTCAATTTCTTTATATTCAGAAGCCGTCTGGGGCCCCCCTCCTTTCTTCCCCAACCGCCCTCTCAAGGGGGCATACCCTACCACTTTCTTCCATCCATTTCAAGCCAGGCACTGGGGCATCCCTCTCCTTCTCTGTCAGGCTGGGGCATCAATCCCTATCCCTTTATTCATCCCTGACGTTTATTTTTCTTTGAAACATTGTTATTTTAACAATATTTCGAAGAGGGGCAAAATTTAGACACCAGAATTTGATCACTCCCATATGATAAAATTTCCCCCTTTGTTCATCAATTCTGTCAATATTAATTTATTTAATTAATATTGCGCTTCTCACATAAGACTCTTAAAGTGTCTAATTTAATAATTAAATACTTTATTTGGTGCTTTTATCTTCTCTAAATTAAATAAATACACCAATTTATTTAATTTAGTTATCCTAATCTATTGAATTAAAATCAATTTAAAATTCCTCTTTTCCCACTCCTTGTCACATCCTCCATAATCCATCTCTACTATGAATTAATTTAATTAATTCATATTTAGGGTGTGCATCCTCTTAATCAAGGATTACTGTCACATCCTCCTACATTTGCCACTTGTCTCTAATCTTCCATTAATTATTATAATCAAGTGTTTGCACAACTTTAATCAAAGTCATTAACCATTTTTAGCACCACTTTTTGGTCAATTCTTCCATTTTTCATCTTTGGACATTGACCCTCTTTCCCATGAGAATTTTTGATTCTTATTTATTCATCCTATGTCTCTCTCCTCACCATGTGAATTTTTAATTCACATTTTGTCTTCCCTAGGCTTCTAGAATATTTGACATGTCACCTCATGCACATGTGACCAATTCCCACCCTCTTGGAGACCCTCTCTTATCCTTTAGACTCTACTAAGAATGTGAATTAATTCACATTTATTGCTCCAACCACCTCTCCTTTTCCCATAGAGATTTTTGAGGAATTTCAAAATTCCTCAAGTGTCCCTTTCACTCTCACTTGGGGACAAAAAATTTCTTTTTGAGGAGATCTTCTCACTCCCCAAGGTACTTGGAAGGTACTTGTCCTTCCTCCACCTCATGTACCTTTTGGCCACCTCATTTACACCTCACCTCCCTTAGCCACTTCACCATCCACATGTCAAGATGTGAGGGCTTGTGAGTTCTCAACCCACCATAGCCCTTCATCTTGACCTTGTTAGATGAATCTCAACCATTGAATTCTCTAGAGAATTCAAATTCTCCTATAAATCCCCCCTCCTCAAGGGCATTTGAAACACTTAGCCATTTTATAACTACATGTTGCCATTTTGTGCACTCATCTAGCCTTCAATTACATTCACTTGCATTTACATCCAAACATATAGTCAAATCCTTCATTTTTAGCCACATCAAGAGCCATCAAGGAGCATACATATCAACCCAAATCAAGGGACAACCAAGGAGTTTCAGCTGCAAGGAGGAAGGTATAATCATTTATCTTCATTTGACGTTTTCCTCTTTGTATTTTCAAATTCCTTAGGCTAATCTTGAGGTGTTTCATTATGTTTTCCATTGCATTTTAATTGCTTAGAATAAGTTAAACATTTTGATATCACAGTAGGGACATCATTCTTAATGATATGAGATAGGATACACACAATTTCTATTCTTTGTTCATTATCAAGCATTTTCCTCATGTTATCTATGATAGGAACCGTAGTACCAACAATGCATTCAAAATTCATAAAGTTTTGCAATTTTTCTAAGGCTTCATCCATTTATTTTAGGTTTTCTTTAGGGACATTAGCAACCATTGTGTCAACATCAATCACTTTGGTTGTGGGTAGGGTGGTCATGGGAAATGAGGTATCAAAGTTATGGTCCATATGGGTTGACTAGTATCAACACTATGAGTGAAAGAGTTGGAAAACTCAAGATCCACGACAGATATAGTAGCGTGGGATGACATGAATCTCAAACTATGTCTCACTACAATATTGGTAATAGGATAGGTTGTGAAGCTCATACAAGTTTCACCAAACCTAAGTGCACCCAAAATTGAGAATAGACACTAAACAAATGCAATGAACACCCATAATTATGAAGTGTAATGTAAGTTTGTAAAAAGAAATAGCAATTTTCAAATTTAAAACAAGATAATTTACTGATCATAAGCAAAAACCTTTAAATGGTGTCTTTTAATGCTAATTTTGATTTCAAACAATGCACTCAATTTGACCAACTGAACTTAAAGAAAGAAAGTATAGAATTTTTTGTGTCTTGAAACTGAAACCAAAAATTAATTTCCTCCATATTTCATAATCGAAAAGTCAAAAATAAATTTTGCAAATGAGTTTCCATATATTGACAACTTTAACAACTTTTCAAATTTACTTTTGATCAATCTTCAATCCTTCTTCACATGCAAATCTGCAAACACAAAGGGAGGGAAAATTGTTTATTTTTGGTGAATGGGGGTTTGCCTTGATCAAACCCCATTTTGGTAATTAAACCTTGAAATGAAATGAAACATGAATGGAAGGAATGATGAATGAACAATGCTATGTTGTAACTGACCAAACCCTTCAATGAAAATTCTTATAGGATTGAAGTATAACACATCTCTCAAGGTCTTGATCTTGCATGACATAGCTTGATTGGATGTTGATTGTGATGCTTGATTTGATGCTTGAAAACTTGAAACCTACATCACAATATTAGCTCCAAAAAAATGCATAGATGCAGATAACTTTTATATGATGCTTGAGATATTGAATGTTGTTGTAGAAGATTGATAAATCTACTCTTGAACACTTTTGACAATAATCTTTGCTCTTGTGAAGTCCAAATCTCAATTCAAATCTCTAGTTTCAAATGATAAAAAGACCTTGTTTTTATATGTAATTTTTTATTTTCCCAACAATTAAACATCAAATGCCGAAAATTGAAAATTCAATTTGAATCATAAAAATACCACCAAAAACATATTAAAATTTGAGATCCTAAACTTAAGGGGGCCCATTTTCCCTTGGGAAAATGGGTCCTAGGACCTAAATCCAAGACACTCAATTTCTAAGGAAATTTGATTAATGTTTACAATTGTTTAATACAAGTTTCCCTTACAAAAAAGGGGATTAATTAGGCTTTTAAATGCATAATTAAGTCAATTAGAGGCTTACGGGACCCAAAAATAGTGTGAAAATGTAAAGGTGTACATTTTTTGACACTACAATCGATAACTAAATATCTCCATGGAAGATTGTAGCAACTTAGGTGATCTTTCCAACCTTTCAAATGCATTTTCAACCTTTAGTAATGGTATTCTCTTGTTTCATAGTAGATCAAGGTATAAATTTGAAGTGGATTATCAATACAATATGCGTTAGTGATTCTTGTAATGCAAAATATGAAAAATACATGGCATAATGAAGATGTAATGACATTAGATTGAATGCTAAAGTGAAATTAAGGGAGAAAAAATTTGTGACTTCACACCTTGTGATAGTTATGGCAATGAGAAGCTTGTATAGTATGAACTTAACTACCTCATTGATGTTCTTCCTTGTTATGCCATTAAGAATTGTGATGCCATTGATGCTTCCTCCACATGTATTTTCTTTCATGAGGATGAGCAGATTGGGTTTGCACTTAAGGATGAATTTTTTGACATGAATGACACCACATGGACATGAATTTTAAATTTGAAGAGCTTTCCTTAGAAGAGTATAGTTTTGTGATCATATGGATGCATATGAGTTGTTCCTTTGGTTCAAGGTGTGAACTCTTCCCCATGCTGATAGTGTCACAACAAGGTTGGAGTTTGTTCAATTGAGGAGAGAAGAAGGATAATGTTGTAAGTTTGATAACATAAATGGTACGGCCTTGGAAAACTCATAGAAAGGAGCACAATTCAACAAAGACAAATATGCAGCTAATGGAGCAAGGAGAAAATTACATCCATAACCAAGGTCTTATTGATAGAACAAGGGATAGATTGTATCCAATCATTTGTACACTCATTGAATATGATAATTTACTACATAATATAGGTAGTAGACAATTGTAACTTAAAAGAAAAGGAAAATGAAAAGTAATTGATCTATGTGACAAGAAATGAAAATATGCAGCTAATGGAGGAAGGGGTGAACATTACATCCACTGCAAAGGTCTCATTCAATGGTTCAAGAGGCATATTGTAGCCAATCATTTTTACACTCATTAAATAATGATAATTTGATACATTTAATATAGGTGGTAGGAAATTGCAATTGCCACATTCTATTTTTTCCAATGCCACAATCTGTATTTTGTCTCTTAAGAGGGTTTCTAGGATCAATATAGCGTTCTTAATTCTTCATTATAGTGGTGGTTTCTAGGATAAATATAGTGTTCTTAATCATTTTGAGATTTCCAAATCCACCTACATTCTAGCCAATGTGGAGTGAATCAATTTGTTTGTTTTTAGGTCATTTGCTAAAAAATCAAATGAAAAAGAGTGAATTCCACTAACCATGATGGAAATGGACTACTATAAGAAATGAAAATAGAATACATAAGCATTTTTGTGTTAAATTGAAATCCCCTATATAAGTTTACATGAATGAACATCTAAATTATGTCATGTTTTTCATTTTTTTCTTCAAACTCCTAAAAAAATTAACTTTTTTATGAAACTTCCATCTTATTCAATGTTGAATTCTATGTAAAACTATTATATTTAATATATAATTATGATTCAAGGAATGGTCTATATTGTCAAAAATAAAATAAAAACTCAATATAATCATTTCAATTCTACAAAAATGAATATATTACCTAAGATAATAAAATATGATGTAGAAACTTCAAATTATATTCTTCTACATTGTAGAAAAAGTAAATTGATGCCCAAAAGGAGATGGAGCAAGCATAATATGGTACCACAACAAGTCAGCTGATTTTTATTGTTAGAGAAAGCACATAACCAGATAAAGGTAGAGGATTGTGGGCTATATCACGGGTCAAATCCCCTTTTTACCATTTTTGGAAAATTCAATTTGGTGCTTGCTAAATTTGGAAAGTTCCAAATGTGCTACATAAAAACCTTTCAATTTGGTGAGCGTTAAATGTGATGTTTTGAGGCTTTGCAATTTGGTGAAAGTCAAATGTGCTATATAGAAAATTTGTAATTGTGAAATCCTTGACCCTACACGAAGACCCACTAAGGGGGGAGAGAAGAGTGTGCGAGACCTAGAAGAGTAGCAAGGGATGGAGGGAGAGGCTTAATGATCTTTAATGATAATGAAATGGATAAGAGAGAAGAGTAGGAGAGACCTAGAGGAGTAGTAATGAGGCAAGGAGTGAGAGATGTAGAGATGGCTGAGGAGAGATGGAGAGGTAGAAAAGGATTAAACCCTCATACCTTAACCCTCAATCCTAAACCCTCCACCCTCTACCCTTAAACTCTCAACCCTCAAGCCTCAACCCTTAAACCCTAAACCCTTAAGCCATAATCCCTCAACCCTCAACCCTTAAACCCTTATCCCTCAACTCTCAACCCTTAAACCCTCAACCCTTAATCCCTCAACCCTCAACACTCAAACCTCAACCCTTAACCCTCATACCTCATACATCAACCCTCAACCCTCAACCCTTAAACCCTCAACTCTCAACCCTCAACCCTTAAACCCTAAACCCTTAAACTTGCAACCCTCAACCCTCAACCCTAATCTCTCAAATATATACCTTAGACCTTAATCACTCAACCCTCAACCCTCAACCCTCAACCCTTAAATCCTCAACCTTTAAACCAAACCCTAATTCCTTACCCTTAAACCCTAATTTCTCAATCCTATAACCCTCAAAATTCAACCCTCAACAATCAACCCTCAACCCTCAACCCTCAACCCTCAACCCCCAACCCTAATTTCTCAACCTTATACCTTAGACCCTAATCCCTTAACCCTCAACCCTTTTAAACCCTAATCCTTATCCCTATACCCTCAACCCTCATACCCTCAACCCTCTACCCTTAAATACTCAAACCTTCAACCCTAATCCCTCAACCCTTAAACCCTAATCCCTCAATCCTCAACCCTATAACTTAGACCATGATCCCTCAACCCTCAACCCTTAAACCCTAATCCTTATCCCTATACCCTCAACCCTCATACATCAACCCTCTACCCTTAAACCCTCAAACCTCAAGCATCAACCCTTAAACCCTAAAACCTTAAACCTTAAACCCTCAACCCTCAACCCTTAAACCATCAAACCTTAAACCCTAATACCTCAACTCTCAACCCTTCAACTCTAATCCCTCAACCCTCAGCCCTTAAACCCTCAACCATTAAGCCTCAAACCTTAAACCCTAAACCATTAAACTATCAACCCTCAAACTTCAACCCTCAACCCTTTAACTCTCAAACCTTAACCCTTAAACCCTAATCCCTCAATCCTATAACCCTCAACATTCAAACCTTAAACCCTAATCCCTCAACCCTCAACCCTTAAAATCTCATCCCTCAACTCTCAACCCTTAAACCCTCAACCCTTAATCCCTAAACACTCAACCCTTATAACCTTATCCCTCAACCCTCAACCCTCAAACCTCAAACCCCAACCCTAATTCCTCAACCCTATACCTTAGACTCCAATCCCTCAACCCTTAAACCCTAATCCTTATCCCTATACCCTCTACCCTCTACACTTAAACCCTCAAGCCTCAACCCTTAAACCCATAAACCCTCAACTCTTAAACCATAATCCTTCAACCATAAACCCTTCAACCCTAATCCCTTAACCCTCAACCCTCAACCCTTAAACCCTCAACCCTAAACCCTAAACCCTAACCCCTCAAACTTCAACCCTCAACCCTAATACCTCAACCCTATACCTTAGATCCTAATCCTCGCCTCCTTAAACCCTAATCCCTCAACCCTCAACCATTAAACCCCAACCTCAACCTCTACCCTATACATTAAACCCTCAACCCTATACCATAAACCTTAATCCCTCAAACCCTAATCCCTCAACCATCAATCCTAATCATTATCCCTAAATCCTCAACCCTATACCTCAAACGCTAATCCCTCAAGCCTCAACCCTTAAACCCTTAAATCCTAAACCTCAACCCTCAACCCTATACCTTAAACCCTAATCCCTCAACCCTCAACCATTAAACCCTAATCCCTCAACCCTCAACCCTTAAACCCCAACCCTCAACCCTCGACCCTTAAACTCCTCAACCCTCAACCCTTAAAACCTCAACCCTCAAACCTTAAACCCTCAACCTTCAACCCTAATCCCTCAACCCTATACCTTAAACCACAATCCCTCAACACTTAAACCATAATCCCTCAACCCTCAACCCTTAAACCCTTAACCCCTAAACCATAAACCCTTAAACCATATTCTCTCAACCCTCAACCCTCAACCCTCAACCCTAAACCCTTAAATCTTCAACCCTCAACCCTAATCCCTAATCCCTCAACCCTAAACCCTCAACCCTTAAACCCTAATCCCTCAACCCTAAAACCCTAATCCCTCAACCCTAAAACCCTAATCCCTAAACCCTTAACCCTTAAACCCTAAGGAGAAAAGGAAAGGTAGTGAGGGTGGGAGAGGGATGGGTAATGAAATTAGGAGGGAGAGGTAGAGAGGTAACAAGGGAAGGAGGGAGAGTCATGGAGATGGGGAGAGAGAGAGGGTGGTCCAAGAAGAGGTAGTGATTGAGAGAAAGGATATAGATCAAAAAGAAACAATAATAGAGGGAGAGAGAAGAAGAGAGAGGTAGGGATGCAAGGATATAGATGGGGGTAAGGAGGGAAGGAAACATAGAGAGGGATATAGGGAGAGAGATTGGGAGAGACCTAGAGAGTGGATAAAGAGAAGAGAGGGAGAGTGAAAGGGAAGTATCGGTAGATGAGTAACAAGCCATGGAGGGAAAGTACACATGGAGGTAGTGAGAGACATAGGGAGGAGGAGATAAAGAGGTGATGGCCTAGAAAGAGGAGGGAGAGGGAAGACAAGAGAGAAGAATTGGATGGGAGATAGAGGGGGAGAGAGGTGGGTAATGAGACAAGGTTGGAGAGACTTGGATATGGGGAGAGAGAGAGAAGAAAGAGGTGAGAGATAGAGGGGGAAAGAGGTGGGTAATGAGATAAGGAGGGATAGACTTGGATATTGGGAGAGAGAGAGAGGATAGGAGGGAGAGGTAGCAATCGAGAGAAAGGGGAGAAATGGGTGAGAAACAATAACAAAGGAAGATAGAATTAGAGAGAGGTAGGGAGACAAGGATGGATATGGGGTTAATGAGGGAAGGTAAGGCAGAGAGGGTGGGAGAGACCTAGAGAGGGTTAAGAGAGAATAGGGTAAGTATTGGTTAAGAGGGAAGGGGATAGAGAGGGAGTGAAAGGTAAAACCCCGACTATCCATCATTGATCATAAACCATAAGCTTTAATCCTTATCAAAGTGGGGTAGTGAGAGACAAATAGAAAGCGAAGTTGGTATTTTTGTCAATTCAATACATTTGGTGCTCGCCAAATGTGTTGCATTGGGAAATACCAACCCAAAGGGTTGGATTTTTCCTCAAGAATCCAACCCAAAGGGTTTGATGACCGTTTCATGCCAAGGATGTGATTTCCGAAAAGGGTAACAAAATTTCACACATTTTTGGTCGTGCTAACTATCAGGTTTGTATGTCTTTCAATGTAATTTTATAAAAAAATTGTGATGATGTTAAGCTCTCTCTTACCTATATAACCATTTTTTAACATTTTGATTATCTTAAGGTTTTCATACATAACTTCTCTTGTTAGTGCCTCCATTTTTTGTCAAAAACCAACTTGTGTTAGTTTTAGTATATATTTTTCCTTGTTCATCAATTTTTCTTAAAAAATCACATTTTTATAAACTAGACTCCATTATATACACATAATCGAAAAAAATGAATTTATTTTTTATTAGTTTTCAAAAAAAATAGGGTGGGAGCACGCTCAAATTTTAGCTTTTCAAGATGTATCAAATTTGAAAATTCGTAAAATATTAGCCAAAAGAACTGGGATAAATTACATGGTGTTAGCTAATTTCTCACCATTTGGGTTGTTGAAATTTTTAAAAAAAAGTTAACGAAAAAGGGAGACCACAACATATGCTATGCTAATTTTTTTGATAAAAACAAGACCACTTTTGATGGCCCCCCTTTTTGAAACCCTTAATCTTCATTATTTAAAAAAAAAATAGTAACTTAGAAATTAGACTCAAATCACTTCAACTCTTGTTCTTGTTGCATCTTCAAATTTTGAGCGTAACTATCTTCATTTTCTCGTGAACATCAAACTTTGTTGATTTCAGAAACAAAAAAAAAAAGAAAAAAAAGTGGCATCTTAAGAGTGATTTTTGTGTCACAACTTGGAGCACTTACCCTATAGTTAAATAATTATTTTAATTATTTAATTATTCATGCACCATCTCCTAAATTAAGTAATTATTTCAATTATTTAATTTATCTAAATTTATCCATTCTCTAAATAAATGAAATTACTTATTTTATTTATTTAGCCCACTTTGTACATGCAATAATAATTAATTATTAATCCTCTCATATAGAACCAAACTCATCTCATTCTAGGTTCTTTATTGTTTGCATTAGATTCATTTTAGTCTACATTTCATTAGGTTTAAGCTACAGATCTATAGAGTTTAATTGTTGATATAATTGAGTGTAATCTTGCATTCCATATTGTTCCATTGTATTGTATAAATCACTGCCATAAAGGACTGAAGTTGCAAACCAAGAGTCTTGGCATATCTCTGTAATTGTATTATGCATCATTAATAATGGAGGAGGAGTTGAAAAAATATTTTTCTTTATATCTTTGACTGTAGGTGATAAGTAGCATGCATGACAAATGTTTGTCAAAAAGTCTTATTGCTATAGATGTTAATTTGCAGAAGTTCAGTCATCAAAATGCATTAGGAAAATACAAAACATATTGCATAGAATTTCTAAATATTTATTAGCTGGTTTGCATTAGTGAATAAGCATTTCAACTTCATTATCTTCTCTTCAAAACCTAAACAAGTCAAAAACTCATATATAAGCCCGTATAGAATTTGTGAGACAACTGTTTGATAATATTCCACAAGACTCAAATTCAAAGAATAATCATTAAAAGTGTAGGAATACAGTTGGGGAGAACTTAGGGTTCTTATAGTGGTATTTGAGTGGTTTCCTACCAGCTTTAGGGTTTGAATCCAACTTTGTTGATGCAACAAAGTGATAGGTACAAAATATATATTGCAAGGGAAGATAGAAAGCAAAAATAGTGGCCACAACCTTATCCTGAACATGACTCCTTTTCAGTTGTAATAGCAACAAGACAATAGAGTACTGAGGTTGGTTCAACTAGCACAATCGGTGATAGAGGTGGTGGTAGTCCACCTAGAAATGAAGCTAGGAATGGGGTAAATAATGAAGAAAGAGAAGCACGAGAGATTATGATAAACATGGCAACAAGACAACAATAGGTTGTAGATTCTTTGCGAGCACTTACAACAATGTTACATTAGATGAAGCCTCATGGAAGACATAATCATGAATTGAAGGACAATAGGAGTGTGGTTGGGACCCCCAGGGCACAAAGAGCATCCACCTGTACCTCAGATAGACCTACACATACTACCTTTTTGAGAAATGAACCGAAAGAAGGAAATGTTGAAGAAGAGGGAGAGGAAATATTTGTAGAAAATCTCATGGAAGCTAATGACGAATGGGAGTTGTTAACATCACAGGTTAGAGAGTGCATGAGCTTTGACAGATTTTTAAGTTAGAGGAGAGAGCACTACAAATCAAGGCAAGACTGAAACCAAAGAAACTAAAACAAAGACCTAAAACATGCTACCAACAAACTCACATTTCCTACATTTGATGGTAGTGGTAAGAGCACAGCAAAGGATTGGGTTCACAAACTAGATACTTTCCTTACTCTTCAACCCATGGCAGAGGAGGACGCCATCAAGTATGCCACTTTACATTTGGAGGGAGTAGCTCATGATTGGTGGTACCATGGGATGGTCACGTTGTAGAATAACCACATCACCTCTTACTAGGAGTTTGTTGATAGGTTGATTGAACGCTTCGATAAGAAAGATCCAAAAACCTATTTCAGAGACTTGGATCAGCTCAAGCAGGTTGGGAGTTTGGAGGTTTACATTGGTGATTTCCATAAGCTATCAGTTATGGTTCCCAACATTTCTAAAAGAAGATTAGTCATGTTGTTTACAGAGAGCTTATCTGAACTATTGAGAGGATGGATCAAATATTTTGATCCCACTTTACTTCACGAAGCTATGAGGAAGGCCAAAAGTATGGAGTTTGCAGCCCTAAAAAGAAAGTTTACTCCCAAAGATGTTACTTCTTTCAACAATGAGAATCCTCAACAATCTGCTAATAAGAAAAATAAATTAGCAGTTGTGGCGGACAAGGAGTCACGAGAGGAGTTAAGGAAAAAGAAATTGTATTACTAGTGCAAGGAACCTTACAATAGAGAGAATGACTGTCCTTTGAGGCCTAATAGCAAGGAAAATTGTATAATGTGGGCTTATTATGAGGATTCTGATTATGAAATTTTAGATCAACTAGCTACTTCAAGGGATGATCAGGATGGAAAAGCCTTTGTAGAGTTTGGGCTTGATGGGAATCTATCTCCTTTAACATTATCTACTAATGTACAGGATGAGACTTAATTCAGATTCAAGGGAACAATCAATGGGCAGTGTTGCATTGCTATGCTTGACACTGGAGCAATGTATAATTTTATCGATCAGGGGTTTGTGGCCAGATGTAGACTTCAGAAAGAGGACTTTAATGGATTTAGAGTCCAAGTTGCTGATGGATATACCCTCACATGCACTAAGAGGATAGGTAATCTTACCTTACTGTTGAATGATTATGAGTTATAGGATGACTTCTATGTGGTCAACATGGGTGAGATGAATATAGTTTTGGGCATGAAATGGCTCCAAGACATTGAAGAATTTACCCTCAACGTACTTAAGTTGGAAATGAAATTTGAATTGAATAATAGGAGGTATGTGTTGAAGGGGATTACAGATGGGATCTTGCGTGCTATCTCTTTCGTTAGTGAGGAGAGCGAGAGGATAGGGGTGGAGTTGGTTTAGGAGGAGTTTGTACAAAAGATTGGGCATGATTGTATTCAGTACTCCAAGGGTTCTGAGGTAGTTGATTAGGATCAACTTAGAGGCATGGTTTAATTTGTGACCAACCCCTTGTTTGAGGCAAATGCTACATTGACATATGAAAATCCACTCTTTGAGGAAGATGTTGATCACTCTCTTGAACCTAGTCATGAGATGAGCATTGAGCATAGTGTTTGGGATCCTTGCAATGCATCGAGATTTCACACATGAGTCATAGAGGAGTTTTCGAGTGTGTACATGGTGCAGAGTGCATACAGTTTTACATTTGATCCTCATGTAAATGATTTTTTCCAGATGCATAGTTTAGTTGTGCATGTGCTAGACACTGTATGTGACATCTTACCTAGTGCAGCTATGGGAAGTGAACATTATTAGTTTATAGAGCTACTTCCTTTTGAGGTTTATACTCCTACAACACCTGATGTGGGAATTGATTTGGCTCGGTAGGTTCTGTCACTTTTTTTTGTGTTGGTGTTACAAGAGTTGGTTGGTGATATTAGGGAAATTACATAGATCTTCCCTTGGGACCTAGGTGGAGTGATCTTTCAGAGGGTTTTCTCTCAACAATTGAGAATGCTTAAGGACAAGCAATTTCTGGGAGGGCAGACTGTGACGTCCCCTTTTTACCATGATCCTATTTTATGATGGTTTAGCCTATTCCTAGACCTCATAGGATAACACAGATAGTTAGAAGGTTTTTCTTGGCAGTTATCAGTGTGTTTTCTCTTCTTCAAAGCTCAATTGATTCAAGTTTAGCCTTCGTTTGACTCAGTTTCACATACTTACTATTTATAGTAAATCATTTACCTAGGGTTACTTTTTATAGCAGGGCACCTGATTGTGATATATTGGCAATGCCAATTCTAGTATTCAATTGGTTTGGTGAAATAAGAATTTTTTCCTAAGTTATAATGTTTAATTATTATTAAAGGTGTCTATAATAGTAATAAATATTTTAATATTATATTATAACATTATATCTGCACTTTATAACTTGAGGGTCCATTCATCATTAAAGAGGGGGCCATTTTAATTAATTATTTGGGCGCCAATTTCAAGGAAATATTTTAATATTCCAAAGTGCAAAATTTATATCATTTTAAAATGATTAAAAAAGAAAATTGGAGGGAATCAACCTCTTAAGAAATATAAAGAGGAATCCAAAAATAAATCGACTCATTCTTGGAGCATTTGATATTTGTCTTATGTTTTCTCTTTGGCATTTAGAGAAGGGAACCCAAGGTTTTCTACATTTCCAGAGCATATCGGCATTGGAGAGTTTAGCTTCTTCATTGTATCAAAATTTTGAGGTTGTGAGACTATCAACTTGTTGGGTGAAAATTATGTAGCCCTTTAACAGATTACAAAACTTGATTTTAGCCATAGCTTTGTGAGATATAATCTCTCCTCTCAAAAAGGGGAAGCGCCCTTCTTAATGCTTATTGAAACTAAGTAAAACTAATTAAGTATTCAAAATTATGTACACTATGATTAAGAGATGGGGGTGTGTCACATTCATAATTCTCTCTATTTTCAGAGAATATGTTTTAAAATGCTTCATGGTTTTAGGTTTCTAATTTGATACAACTTCAAACTAAAAACAAAGCAGTAATTCCAATGTTCTTATCTTGTCAAAGCAAAGACTAATAATACCAGCATGATAATGATAAATGATAAAATAAGAAAACTCACAAAGGCACAAAGTCATTTCGCTGCTTTCACCAATGAATCCTTTGAGATATGTAACTAGCATTGTATTAGAAGCACAAAGTCTTCTAGATAATCCATGATAGATCCACGAATAGCATGAATAAATACAAGCACAAAGTCTTGTAGAGAATTCACCAATATATAGTATTCAATCAATATCACAAATTCAAGTAAAGAGTGTAACTCAAAGTTTACATGGATTTACTCAAATCCTTTCAGATCTCAGTTACTAATCACTACCAATTCGATCAAGCCATAAGATAATTCTTTGCCAAAACAAAGTTTGGTATGAAACTTCACTTCTTTATTGATCAAGTTTAGATTCACAAAGATGAAAACAAAGTTTCATGTATTTGCTTCTCAAATGGGCAGCACTTCGTTGCAAAAGATAAAAGGTAAAGATTACAAAAGAATCCCCTCATATTTATAAAAGAGAGGGAAGAGAAAATCTAGGAAAAGTAGATGAGTGAATCTAGGAAAGTTAGGTGAGAAAATTTAGGAAAATATCACCTAACAAGTCAACTTATTCAAAAATGTTGTCCATATTTTTAGGAAAACATCTATGTTTTTACATGTAATTACATCTTTTAAAATGAAATGTAAAATGTTAAAACTTATTTACATAAAGCATGAAAAATGATAAAACTAGGAAATCTAATCTAAGGAAAATTTTGGCCTTCTTCAATATCTTTCTCCATGAAAACTTCATGATGATGTGCACTTCATTACTATCTAGCATTGGAGTGTACTTTGGAGATGATGAGGATTCTTGAGATTAACTCCTTCGATGAGATTGAAGATTTTCCGATGCCTTTCAAATCTAAAATAAGCTAGAAATTCACTATTTTGTTCATTAAAGCTATTGAGAAAGCTTCATCTTCAAATTCTTCTTGGCGCTAAAAAACAACACTTCAACATATTAAAGGACTTGGGTAGTTTCATGTAAAAGCAGTTAAAAATGGAGCTTCTGCATGAAATATGTAAGAGAGGTGAAAAATGAACCTTCTGCATGTAATTTGTAAGAGTGGTGAAAAACAGAGCTTTTGCACGTGACTTGTGGTTTGAGATGTAGAAGCACTAAAAAAACCCACTCCTACATGTGCCAGAAAATGACTAAGGCATGGAATATGTAAGAGCGGTGAAAAATAGAGCTCCTACATGTGACTAGTGGTTTGAGATGTAGAAGCACTAAAAAACCCCACTCCTACATGTGCCAGAAGATGACTACAACATGAAATATGTAAGAGTGGTGAAAAATAGAGCTCCTACATGTAATATGTAAAAGCACTAAAAATAAATGCTCCTACATGTGCAGAAAATTTTCCAACTCCCAAAACTAAATTTTCACAACTTGAATTAAAATGCGAATTTCGATGAACTAACAAAGGTTAATGCTCAAAATGACTTTTTGAGGATGGGTGACCACGCATGAGGACCAATGATATTTTCCTTTCTTTACATTCTTAGAGTACGTGGGCTACAAAACAAACAAGTTTCGTAAGGGTTATCCCTTGAATTGAGTGCGCTAAATCCGAGGATAACACAATTGAAGATGCTTAATTGTTGACTTCATTCAAAGGTCAAGTTTGTGCAGATTTGAGAAGTCTATTTCAAGGGTTTGAAGAGTAAATCATTTGAAGAGCAGATAAATCCTTGAAGGATGGATTTCATTATTGCTGGAACACATATCCAAGGTCGTACTTCTTTACTAGTATAGTCGTACTTGTCTCAAAGGCTAGCGTGTTTTACTGAGGTTGAAGCACCTTGATTTTGAGCGTTTTCCTCCATTGTTGAAGGCATCCAAGATCATCTTGAGTATGCTATCATTGTAAATTATCTTTAGTTTGTGAAGGGTCGATTTGTGAAGGGCAAATTTCAGTTTTGAGGGAGAATAAAAATAGACTCTAAATATGGTCGGGATGCACTTGTGCAAGGTGCGACTTTGACATAGAAGCCATGTAAAATATCAAACCTATTGTTGAGGGGTTTTCTAGGTAGCAAGGAATTAGTTTGTAGACATTAGGAGGTTAAATTCAAAATATGCAAAAAGAATCAAATTAATTTATGCTAGCTTCCATCTCATTTCAGGTTCTTTATTATTTGCATTAGATGCATTTAATTCTACATTTCTTTGGGTTTAAGCTACATATCTATAGAGTTTAAGTGCTAATATAATTGAGTGTAATCTTGCATTCCATATTGCTCCATTGTATTGTATAAATCACTATCATAAAGGACTAAAGTTGCAAGCCAAGAGTCTTGGCATATCTCTGTAATTGGATTATGCATCATTAATAATGGAGGAGGAGTTGCAAACAAATATTTGTCTTTATATCTTTGACTATAGGTGATAAGTAGCATGCATGACAAATGTTTGTCAAAAAGTCTTACAACTATAGATGTTAATTTGCAGAAGTTCATACATCAAAATGCATTAGGAAAATACAAAACATATTGCATAGCATTTCTAAATCTTTAGTAGCTGGTTTGCATTAGTCAATAAGCATTTCAACTTTATTGGAATCTCTTCAAAACCTAAACAAGTCAACAAAACTCATATCATCCCATATAGAATTTGTGAGACAATTGTTTGACAATATTCCACAAGGCTCAAATTAAGAGAATAATCATTAAAAGTGCAGGAATACATTTGGGGAGAACTTAGGGTTCTTATAGTACAACAATCCTCATATTTTGAAATGTTTGTATCATCTACCAACCAAAAAATATGTGAACTAAAGAATTACCTTCATTACTTGGTCCCATAGGATGATTACACCAGTGGACAATTGATTTTGCATCTATCAAATTTGAATTATCTTTGCACTTTAACTCTTCTCATGCTAAGGCTCTTTTGATACACGCTCTTGCACCATCATGCTCTTTGTTTCCATGCCTAACCTCTGAGAAATTCAACATATGTTAACACCACTAATCCTATGCATCTTTCTCAAATGATAAAACATTTTAGATTTCTTGAATTGCAATGTACAATTATCTGACCATATGATATGCTCACTGAATGATATGCCCCTGCTAGCCAAATCAATGTAGAACATTTGAAAGAAACCTTGCATGGACTCTGTAGAATGTGAGTGATCATCAATAATGTAAAAGTGATACTCCCTCAATACCTTCGTGTTATCCTCTATACTATTAGTTGCATGAATGAATACTAGATATGAACAAATATAGCAACCTGTTTGGAGTTGTAGTAATATGATTACACATCATTTTGTGGTTATAGTGTGTAGTTATTTGCAAATTCAACAATTGAAAAGATGCTATGAATGAAATCGTGTCCTTGTATAATTTGAACTATGAGTCCAACCATCGAGCTCTATGTGTATGCCTTCCATACTCATAGACCACATGATCACGAAAAAATACCCATAAACTGATACACTGGAATCTTATCACTGACCAATTCACACTTTTTTGCTTCTTTCCCATCTTTTATATTGTAGGCCACTATCTTGTATTTTCCAAATTCCACAATTTCTTTTCCAACTACATGTGTACTATCCATGTGTTAGAAAATTGGAAAATGTTGCAAGCCGACACAATGAACACATGTGCTATCCAAACATGATTTCCTGTAAAAAATTTGACCTTCCACTCTTTCACATAAAATGGTAGATAAGAAATCCCTTGAAGATCTAGGTGGATGCCTTATGTTACATTCCTGCGAAACATTGTTAGTATGCATATCTACACATATTCGTTGATAAACATCATAATAGTTAGAAAACTCAATATGTACTCTACAAGTAGTGTGTGTGTGATTTATTTTGACATAAAAAGGCTTTAGCATTTCAAAAAACCTTTGAAATTTTTTAACTTGAGGATACATCTCTATAAATCTAGCAAAAAATTGGGTATTCAAAAAAATTTTGGATGACATGGCTCATGGATTTAAATACCAATTCTCTTTCTTATAACATCTCTTTGATTGGGAGAGACCCTTGTGTTATTCTTCCAAAATTCTTGTATTAGAGATCTCAAGGCTTGAACTATTTCTTTATCTTTTTGTGGTAATCTACCTAAGAATTCCCATAATTCATTTTTATTTGGATCCTCAACTCTTTCACGCCTTCTTTTGGCTCTCATTAGAGATGTTCTACTTATTTTCATAGTTTTACTTATCTTTGAAAGTATCATCTTATTCCTGGTTTGATCACTTACCAATGTTTATTTCATCACACATCGTGCACAACATTACTATCTTTCATGCATGAGGTAGAACCCACACTCTCATATGCACTCATTATATTCTTTACAATAGATTTCTCACTCGATTCATCCAATGTTCTTATCCCAAGAATCTTCATGGTGGGCCTAAAATTGAGTTGCCTCATCATTTCAACAAACAGTTAACATCTTCTAGCCTCATTTAGCTTCTCAAAAAAAAATCTCCATATCCTTCTTGCATATCTTTGACATGTACATTTTAGAATCTTATCAGCCATTGGTTTCAAAACATTAGCATCAATATCAATCAAATATTTAGGTTTTCTATGCAAAACACTAGGAATATTTCTCAAAGGTAAAGTTGTGTCAACATTAGGAATGTCACAAACATTAGGGATAGATGGTGTACCTTCAATCGAAGATGAAAATGATGACATACCTTGAAATTGACATGTATACGATGTTGTACCTTCAACTTCAGATGTGGTATGTGGAGTGTCTTCAAATAGAGTTTTGTTTGCTAATGTACTTTCAACAACACATGTTGTATATGGTGTGTCTTTAACTAGAGATGTGCTTGTTGATTTACTTTGAACATTGCATATTGTAGATGGTGTGGCTCGAACTTCACTTATGGTTGATGATGTGCCCCCAAATTTGAGATTCATTTGTCTCGTTGCACAAATATTTTGCATGTGTTGCCTTTGTGATGAAAATTTGACATCTCTCTTAGATTGCATGGGAGTTTCTTCTTCTATGGGGTTTAATTTCTTTTCTTCATGAAGTTTCCTTATTGTTTCTCTTATCCTTGCATTTTTGGTTTCACATTCATCCGGTGTTAGAGGCTTTGCATGTTTCATCAGCATGATGTTCAATGCTACATGTTCATAAACATAAAAAGAAATAAAGTAAGTAATGCTCACTAATATAAAAATATCAAAATCAAATGAAAAAAATTGCAATTAATCTATGTAAAAAGGTGAAAAGCACAAAACATTAAATTTAAGCAAACTCTTGATAAACAATTGAATACAAAAAATGACAAATATGACCTCATATAATCAAATTTCATCTAAAAAA
Source organism: Sequoia sempervirens (assembly GCA_007258455.2). NCBI lineage: Eukaryota > Viridiplantae > Streptophyta > Pinopsida > Cupressales > Cupressaceae > Sequoia > Sequoia sempervirens. Next base: position 464,457,673 of record VDFB02000003.1, read on the forward strand.
TTTCAAAATTTACACCAAGATAATACTCTTTCATGAAGGGCAACAATAATGCTCTTTAACGAAGGGAAATAATAATAAGTCAACTCTATAAGGGAAAAGAACATTCTTTGTAACTTGTAGAAAGGGTGTTCAATTAAAGTTGTCTATGAAACATAGAAAATAGGGGTGATTTATAGGACAAATATGGGATGATGCACCTATCTTTCTATTTTTGTTATGAAAAAGAGATCCCTAAAGATAAGATTGAATTTCAACCCTTTGGTGAGTCAACCATAATGGAGATCTTGCTATTTTCCTTATGCAAAGATGGGGTAAAATCTGCCTGAACAACACTTTGGGAAGAAAAAATAAAAAATAAAAAATAAACTTAATTATGCAATGTGCAACTTGAATCATCAATCTAAAGCATAAAAAAATTAGAGTGAGCAAAAATATTGACAAATATGAGAAAGGAAAGTTGATGTGTACCAGTCGCCAAAAGTGGTTATTGAGTGTCCTCTTGGGAATGATTCACTCTAGGGTGGATGGGTCTTGCTACAGGGATCCAAAATCTATTTTGGCAGTCCTTTGCTCCCGAGTCTACACTCTTGGTTCCTTCAAATTTAACAATTGGAAAGTTTGAAATAAATTTTGCAAGTGAGTTTTTTTATCTTTACAACTTTGACAACTTTACAAAATTGCACTTTTGATCAAATCTTCAATCCGTCTTCACCTACAAATTTGCAAACACAAAGGGAGGGAAAAATTGTTTGTTTTTGGTGAATGGGGGTTTGCCTTGGTCAAACCTCATTTTGGTAATTAAACCTAGAAATGAAATGAAACATGAATGGAAGGAATAATTAATGAACAATGCTATGTTGAAACTCACCAAACCCTTGAATGAAAATCCTTAGAAGACTAATGTCTAACACATCTCTCCAAGGTCTTGATCTTGCATGAAATGGCTTGATCGGATGTTGATCTTGATGCTTGAAACCTCGAAACCTACATCACAATCTAAGCTCCAAAATCATGCATAGATGCAAATAACTTTAACATGATGCTTGATATCTTGAATGCTACTATAGAAGACTAATAAATCTTCTCTTGAACACTTTTGACAATAATATTTTCTCTTGTGAAGTTCACCTCTCAATTCAAATCTCTAGTTTCAAATGATAAAAAGACCTTGTATTTATAGGTAATTTTCTAATTTACCAACAATTAAACATCAAAGGCTGAAAATTGAAAATTGAATTTGAATCATAAAAATGCTTCCAAAAACATATTAAAAATTGATTTTCTAAACTTAAGGGAGACCCATTTTCCCTTGGGTGAATGGGTCCCAGGACTTAAATCCAAGACACTCAATTTCCAAGGAAATTTAATTAATGTTTACAATTTTTTAATACAAGTTTCCCTTTCAGAAAATGGGATTAATTAGGCTTTTAAATGCATAATTGGGTCAAGTAGAGGCTTAGTTAATTCCAATTAATTAAGGGACCTGAACATAGTGTGAAAATGTAAAGGAGTACATTTTCTAACACTAAATTGAGTGCCCACATTAGTGAAAGGATGAGCCCTACACTCAAACTCACACTAAAGTAGAAAGACAAGAGTCAAGGGGGGTCTAATTGTAAAATTTTCAGAAAGATAAGATGAAAAAGGTTGAGGAGGATGATCAAGCCCCCAAGATCTAAGATCTCATGGCGAACCAACATAGAACAAAGAGACGCATGCCTATGTTAAATATGTATCACCAAGACAAGATACACAAGCACATAATGTCAAAATTAAAAAGAAGAGAAAAGGGGTAGATCAATCCTCGACTTTTTGTCCAATAGGTATGGATCAATCCTTAGCTATTTTTCCAAAACAAATGTTCACAAGTGGAAACCCGTTGTCTACTATGGAAACAAAATTTACTCACATGGGCTAGTGAAATTCATTGTCCACTAGGTAAGCCCCAAAAAGGTGGTTCATAGGAAAGTCATGCTGGGTCTACAGGATCACATACATCAACCATACCAAAAGTTATACCTCCTGATAACTTTGATAAGGTGCCACAAAAATGGTCTCAAGGCTAGCAAGTTGCATTATGCTAGGCACTCATGAAAAAGGCTCCACTGACAAGCAAGTTGTGTTATGCTTGGTGGCCATGAAAAAATTGTAAATGCAATAGGATAGGATAATCAAAGAGGTTTTTCTTAGTTCATGAAAGGTATCACCTTAGGAGACATCATGCTCAATGTCACCAAGAGAGGACTAGTTGAGGATAAAATATTTGCAACTTAGGGAATGCAAGTCATAGCATCACCACTAAGAGGAATGCCATATGCCAAGAAAGGTCACCCTCTTGAGGAACATCAAAACCAATGTCACCACCAAGAAGACACATCCTGTGAACTAAGAAGACCACACTTTAAAGCAAACAATGAGTGGGGACGTGTATGTACCCACTTTAAATAAATTTCTAAACACCATGCTATGAGAAATTACTTTAAATTAGAACACAATAAATGCCAATACATGAGAGCTTTATATGTGGAAATTCCTATGAAAAACATATGTTTCCAAAATAGAGCTATGTGATGAAAAGGAGGGTTTTCCCCCATATGCAATCTTAAGATAACACATAAGAGATCCATGGATCTGTGATCAACATTATGTCTTTTCTATAGTGATATAATCTAGTTCAGAATCGTCATCATTCCCCAAATGACTCATGGAACAGTGAGCACAAAGGAATAAAGAGTGAAAACAAAGGAGAAGGCTTTTGGGTCAACATGGAAGAGACTTGAATGTCTCAATGCCTTGTGTCATCCCCAAAAGGAAAACACAAGACAAGATAAAGGCTTACGACATATAGAAGAATGAAGATACAAATAGAAGAATGTTACAACAGGTTCACTTCCTTTGTATCCTTGCACCAACGGAGTGACAAGGGTCATCAAAGTAGGCTCACAAACATATAAACACATGCCAAGCAACACTGTATGAGGGATCACACTATGCACATGTAAACACAAAGAACATGAAAAGAAAACAAAGAGAATATTAGTATGGCACATGTGAGTCAACCTATAGTAGGTCATCCACATCCCAATCTTTTTCATCATATGCGGAAGGTGGAAAACTAGTCAAAGGGAAAACAAGTCTCGTACGAGAAGCATCACTAGGTTCAACATGTGGTGAGTTATTCTTGTTAGGAGGATCATCACGTTTTTTATCATTTAAGCTCATGGAAGAGGAAAACAATAAACTTATCTCATTATGCACTTCCTCATCAACCTTAGCAATCTCATCATCATCATCTAAGTTAATCACAACATGAGGCATAATTACATTGTCCATAGAAGTTTCATGTGTTTGTTGTGGTGAAGGTGGAGAATCATCATGCTTTGTTTGAGTTAAATTTTGATCTTGATTTTTTGTTTTATTCTCTTCTTTTCACTTACAAGCAATAGCATGATGTCTACTCCTATGCTCTTTATCATTTCTATTTTTTCTTGTGTGATTTTCAAGTTGTGATTGTGTAGGATCGGGTTTATCAACCATAGGTTTCTTTTCTTCCCATAAGGGAGGAACGAAAGGAACCATGGAAGGTTGTTCAACCACGTTCTCTTTAGCTTTATAAACTTTTTTGATCTTAGGAGGCACAATGAGACTTATATTGTTATCTCTTGTTATTTAATAGGAAATGGGCGAAGGATTTGTCATGGTTGGTCCTAGTTACTTGGAAGGGCTTTTGGTCTAATCATGGTATCATCAATGATAGGAGGCTCAGTCATGGGTTGAGGAATGTTGCTAAGGGATAATTCTTCTATGCGCTTTTCCTCGATCTTTTTATAAGATTTGAAAAATAAGTCATCACGAGGCTTAGGAGGTTCCATGGATTCGAGCCAAAATAAATCCAATGAGAAATTCCCATGGGAAGACACGAGATTAATGCCACTATGATGCATAGTAAATATGTCATTTCCAAATGGAAACTTTAAGAATTTATGCACTACCAATGGGATAACATCCATGGAGTGTAGCCATGGATAACCTTGAGCTTCACATGGAATTGGTTCGACAACAGGATGATGGAGAATGAGACATTCAATTGTTTCGGTCCCACTTTTAATGGGAGAGTGATTGAACCTATCATAGGGAAATCAAAACCATTATTTGTTTTGATCCATGATTTTGGTTATTCATAAGAATCTTGATAAAGTTCATGCACATAAGAATTCTTTGGTGATCACATTCTCTACACACACGGGATCAATTAATATCCCATTAGTAGGCTTTTCATTGGTTCTTCCAGCGATGTAAAGAGGACTATTTGGTGCCCATCTAATTATGTCACTTTGTGAGAAAGAAATCTCAAGGGGCATTTTTGGTTTGGCCCTTACGAGGTTGAACATCAATGAAGTTGATCACATGTTGTAAGTCTTCTTCATTATCGCTCATATTGTCATTTGTATCTTGAAGTTTGTCAACATTCATCACATCATTCTTGGTATCAGTACACTTGCATAAAATAAATATTATGATTTGGAATGGGGTTGGTAAATATTTGCAAGTTTTGGTTGGGTGGGGCAATAAACTTATTTCCTTGATCATTAACACCACCAATCTGGATGTGATTAGAATCAATCAGGTCATGCACAATATGTTTAAGACGCTTACATTGTTTTGTATCATGTCCATTTTGTCAGTGATAATGGAAAAAGGCATTCAAGTTGAATTTTGGAGGTAAGGGATTAGTGGTATCTATGGCTCGAATAGGAGGTAAGGTAACTAAGTTCTTACTTATAAGTTGCAACATAATGGAATGGAGGGTATTGGGTAATAGGGTAAATTTTCTACTCCTTTCCCTAAATGGATATGGATTATTCATTTTTATGGTAGCCACTTGGGAGTTAACATTTTGAATTTTTTGAAGTGTATTTAGTTGTAAAATTCCCTTATTTTGTTTCTTGAAGGGTTGGAAATTGTTATGGGGCACGAGTTCAGATTTCTTAGGACGATTGGAAGAAGTTTTTGTTTCATGATGACTAACCAAATTCCGGTAGTCACGAAGGGTCATGCACAAGTGTGTAAACGATGGAAATTTCGTCATCCCAAGTTTTTATTGGATTTTTTCTTGAAATTTTTCAATGAACATTATTTGAAGATCAACATCACGAATCTTAATTTTGATTTGTGAGTAAAGCAATTGATAACAGGAAATAAAGTCGGTGACCTTTTCATCATCTTTTGTTTACATTCATTAAATCAGCTAAGGTCATCTTGGGACCCATGTGCACTTGGAGATAGTTAAGAAAGGCATCAACAAGTTCATTAAATGAACGAATTGAGTTATTCGGTAAAGAACAAAACCATTGCAAGGTAGTGTCTTTCAAGGATCTAGGGAAAAAATTAGCCAAGATCTTATCCTCAAAAATGAAGTCACTACATAATTCTATGTATGCTAAGACATGGTTACTAGGATCTCCTTTACCATCATATTTTTAAAATCTAGGAATCTCTATGCCTTATGGTATTTTTTCTCTCAATATCTCCACAGCTAATGGCTTTCTTTTGACATAGTGTGAAAGTTGGCCATTTGGACTTTGGTTCAATGTGGAAATTTGTTGTTGGAGGGATGAAATTTTTTGTAAGAGTTGGTTAAGGATGGAATTATTGGTTGTGTTGTGAGATGGAGGTGAATAAGGTGGAGGTGTATATATATTTGAAGGACAAGTGAATTGTAAGTTTGTGAGGGGAGATGGATTAGGAGATATGAGATTTGAATGCACAAAGCTAAAGGGATTCCCAAAGGAAATGCCTAAGGATGAATTGAAATTTCTATTTGGTTGTATGGTTGTAGCAACATGTGGGTTGGTATATATAGGAATAGAGGCCACGGTTGGATGAGGAATTAAATTTCCACCTTGAATTTGAGTGTACCCCAAAGTTTGAGCACAACTAGCCATTGTAGGGACATGATTCTTAATGATATGAGATAGGATACACACAATTTCTATTCTTTGTTCATTATCAAGCATTTTCCTCATGTTATCTATGATAGGAACCATAGTACCAACAATGCATTCAAAATTCATAAAGTTTTGCAATTTTTCTAAGGCTTCATCCATTTATTTTAGGTTTTCTTTAGGGACATTAGCAACCATTGTGTCAACATCAGTCACTTTGGTTGTGGGTAGGGTGGTCATGGGAAATGAGGTTTCAAAGTTATGGTCCATAATGGGTTGACTAGTATCAACACTATGAGTGAAAGAGTTGGAAAACTCAAGATCCACGACAGATATAGTAGCATGGGATGACATGAATCTCAAACTATGTCTCACTACAATATTGGTAATAGGATAGGTTGTGAAGCTCATACAAGTTTCACCAAACCTAAGTGCACCCAAAATCGAGAATATACACTAAACAAATGCAATGAACACCCATAATTATGAAGTGTAATGTAAGTTTGTAAAAAGAAATAGCAATTTTCAAATTTAAAACAAGATAATTTACTGATCATAAGAAAAAACCTTAAAATGATGTCTTTTAATGCCAATTTTGATTTCAAACAATGCACTCAATTTGACCAATTGAACTTAAAGAAAGAAAGTATAGAATTTTTTGTGTCTTGAAACTAAAACTTAAAATTAACAGCATAATAGAATGAAACAAATAGAGACAAATTACTACCCAGAAATTTGAAGTAACACCTATAAATGGACTGATTCACCCTAGGGAAAATGTGTCTCATGTCAGGGTTCTGAAAAATTAAAGTTTGAATTTCTTGCTTAATGTTTGAATTTCCAGTTTCAGGTTGTAGACTGTGGTTTCAATGATTGAATTTTCTAGATTTAGGTGTCCTAATGCAAGTGAAATTAAAGAAAAATCATGAACAAAGTGACACTTTTTGAAATACAAATTTGACCAAATTTTCTAACGTAAATGACTGAAAGTACACTAATATGCAAGTACTATGCAAAATTAATGTAATATGCATACAATTTTTTGGATTTTTTTAGATTTTGAACAATGCAAAATGTAAATTTTAAACCCTATATGAGATGCAAACTAATGCAATTTTGAAAACCCTAGATGAAATTAAAACTAATGCAATTCCTAGATCTAGGTTTTGAATGGACTCCAAATTAGTAAATTTATAGTGCAAGAATGTTGGGTTCACCAAAATGAAACATAGAAAAATAGGGATGGTTGATAGGATAAATATGGGATGATGAACCTATCTTTCTATTTTCATTAGGAAAAAGAGATCCCCTAAGATAAGATTGAATTTCAACCCTTAGGTGAGTCAACCTTATGGAGATCTTGTTGTTTTTCTTATGCAAAGATGGGGTAAATCTACCTAAACAACACTTTAGGGAGAAAAACTAAAAATAGTAAATGAACTCAATTATGCAATGTGAAACTTGAATCATCAATTTAAAGCATAAAGCAATCAAAATCACCAAAATTTTGGTAGATCTTAGAAAGGAAAGTTTATGTGTACCAATCACCAAAAGTGGTTGCTGAGTCTCCTCCCGGGATTGATTCACCCTAGGGAAAATGGGTCTTGCTACAGGGATCCAAATTTTGTTTTGATAACTCTCTGCTCCTGAGTCTACACTCTTGATTCCTCCATATTTCATAAAGTCAAAAATGAATTTTGCAAGTGAGTTTCCATATCTTGACAACTTTAACAACTTTTCAAATTTACTTTTGATCAATCTTCAATCCTTCTTCACAAGCAAATCTGCAAACACAAAGGGAGGGAAAATTGTTTTTTTTTTGGTGAATGGGGGTTTGCCTTGATCAAACCCCATTTTGGTAATTAAACCATGAAATGATATGAAACATGAATGGAAGGAATGATGAATGAACAATGCTATGTTGCAACTGACCAAACCCTTGAATGAAAATTCTTATAGGATTGAAGTATAACACATCTCTCTAAGGTCTTGATCTTGCATGACATAGCTTGATTGGATGTTGATCGTGATGCTTGATTTGATGCTTGAAAACTTGAAACCTACATCACAATGTTAGCTCCAAAAAAATGCATAGATGCAAATAACTTTTACATGATGCTTGAGATCTTGAATGTTGTTGTAGAAGATTGATAAATCTACTCTTGAACACTTTTGACAATAATCTTTGATCTTATGAAGTCCAAATCTCAATTCAAATCTCTAGTTTCAAATGATAAAAAGACCTTGTTTTTATATGTATTTTCTATTTTCCCAACAATTAAACATCAAAGGCCGAAAATTGAAAATTCAATTTCAATCATAAAAATACCATCAAAAACATATTAAAAATTGAGATCCTAAACTTAAGGGGGGCCCATTTTCCCTTGGGTGAATGGTTCCTAGGACCTAAATCCAAGACACTCAATTTCTAAGGCAATTTAATTAATGTTTACAATTGTTTAATACAAGTTTCCCTTACGAAAAAGGGGATTAATTAGGCTTTTAAATGCATAATTGAGTCAATTAGAGGCTTAATTAGGTCCAATTAATTAAGGGACCCAAAAATAGTGTGAAAATGTAAAGGTGTACATTTTTTGACACTACAGTCTATAACTAAATATCTCCATGCAAGATTGTAACAACTTAGGTGATCTTTCCAACCTTTCCAATGCATTTTCAACCTTTCGTAATGGTATTCTCTTGTTTCATAGTAGATCAAGGTATAAATTTGAAGTGGATTATTAATACAATATGTGTTAGTGATTCTTGTAATGCAAAATATGAAAAATACATGGCATAATGAAGATATAATGACATTGGATTGAAGGCTAAAGTGAAATTAAGGGAGAAAAAATTTGTGACTTCACACCTTGTGGCAGTTATGGCGATGAGAAGCTTGTATAGTATGAACTTAACTACCTCATTGATGTTCTTCCTTGTTATGCCATTAAGAATTGTGATGTCATTGATGCTTCCTCCACATGTATTTTCATTCATGAGGATGAGTAGATTGGGTCTGCACTTAAGGATGAATTTTTTGACATGAATGACACCACATGGACATGGATTTTAAATTTGAAGAGCTTTCCTTAGAAGAGTATAGTTTTGTGATCATATGGATGCATATGAGTTGTTCCTTTGGTTCAAGGTGTGAAATCTTCCCCATGCTGATAGTGTCACAACAAGGTTGGAGTTTGTTCAATTGAGGAGAGAAGAAGGATAATGTTGTAAGTTTGATAACATAAATGGTACGGCCTTGGAAAACTCATAGAAAGGAGCACAATTCAACAAAGACAAATATGTAGCTAATGGAGCAAGGGGAAAATTACATCTATAACCAAGGTCTTATTGATAGAACAAGGGATAGATTGTATCCAATCATTTGTACACTCATTGAATATGACAATTTACTACATAATATAGGTAGTAGACAATTGTAACTTAAAAGAAAAGGAAAATGAAAAGTAATTGATCTATGTGACAAGAAATGAAAATATGCAGCTAATGGAGGAAGGGGTGAACATTACATCCACTGCAAAGGTCTCATTGAATGCAACAAGAGGAAGATTGTAGCCAATCATTTGTACACTCATTAAATAATGATAATTTGATACATTTAATATAGGTGGTAGGAAATTGCAATTGCCACATTCTATTTTTTCCACTACCAAAATCTGTATTTTGTCTCTTAAGAGGGTTTCTAGGATAAATATAGCTTTCTTAATTCTTCATTATAGTGGTGGTTTCTAGGATAAATATAGTGTTCTTAATCATTTTGAGATTTCCAAATCCACCTACATTCTAGTCAATGTGGAGTGAATCAATTTGTTTGTTTTTAGGTCATTTGCTAAAAAATCAAATGAAAAAGAGTGAATTCCACTAACCATGATGGAAATGGACTACTATAAGCAATGAAAATAGAATACATAAGCATTTTTGTGTTAAATTGAAATCCCCTATATAAGTTTACATGAATGAACATCTAAATTATGTCATGTTTTTCATTTTTTTCTTCAAACTCCTAAAAAATTTAACTTTTTTATGAAACTTCCATCTTATTCAATGTTGAATTCTATGTAAAACTATTATATTTAATATATAATTATGATTTAGGAATGTTCTATATTGTCAAAAATAAACAAAAAACTCAATATAAGCATTTCAATTCTACAAAAATGAATATATTACCTAAGATAATAAAATATGATGTAGAAACTTCAAATTATATTCTTCTACATTGTAGAAAAAGTAAATTGATGCCCAAAAGGAGATGGAGCAAGCATAATATGGTGCCACAACAAGTCAACTGATTTTTATTGTTAGAGAAAGCACATAACCAAATAAAGGTAGAGGATTGTGGGCTGTATCACGGGTCAAATCCCATTTTTACCATTTTTGGAAAATTCAATTTGGTGCTTGCTAAATTTGGAAAGTGCCAAATGTGCTACATAAAAACCTTTCAATTTGGTGAGCGCTAAATGTGATGTTTTGAGGCTTTGCAATTTGGTGAGCATCAAATGTGCTATATAGAAAATTGGTAATTGTGAAATCCTTGACCCTACACAAAGACCTACTAAGGGTGGAGAGAAGAGTGTGAAAGACCTAGAAGAGTAGCAAGGGATGGGGGGAGAGGATTAATGATCTTTAATGATAATGAAAAGGATAAGAGAGAAGAGTAGGAGAGACCTAGAGGAGTAGTAATGAGGCAAGGAGTGAGAGATGTAGAGATGGCTGAGGAGAGATGGAGAGGTAGAAAAGGATTAAACCATCATACCTCAACCCTCAATCCTGAACCCTCCACCATCTACCCTTAAACTCTCAACCCTCAAGCCTCAACCCTTAAACCCTAAACCCTTAAACCATCAACCTTTAAGCCATAATCCCCCAACCCTCAACCCTTAAACCCTCAACCCTCAACTCTCAACCCTTAAACCCTCAACCCTCAACCCTCAACACTCAAACCTCAACCCTTAACCCTCATACCTCATACATCAACCCTCAACCCTCAACCCTTAAACCCTAAACCCTTAAACCCGCAACCCTCAACCCTCAACCCTAATCTCTCAAATATATACCTTAGACCTTAATCACTCAACCCTCAACCCTCAAACCTCAACCCCCAACCCTAATTTCTCAACCTTATACCTTAGACCCTAATCCCTTAACCCTCAACCCTTTTAAACCCTAATCCTTATCCCTATACCCTCAACCCTCATACCCTCAACCCTCTACCCTTAAATACTCAAACCTTCAACCCTAATCCCTCAACCCTTAAACCCTCAACCCTTAAACCCTAATCCCTCAATCCTCAACCCTATAACTTAGATCATGATCCCTTAACGCTCAACCCTTAAACCCTAATCCTTATCCATATACCCTCAACCCTCATACATCAACCCTCTACCCTTAAACCCTCAAACCTCAAGCATCAACCCTTAAACCCTAAAACCTTAAACCTTAAACCCTCAACCCTCAACCCTTAAACCATCAAACCTTAAACCCTAATACCTCGACTCTCAACCCTTCAACTCTAATCCCTCAACCCTCAGCCCTTAAACCCTCAACCATTAAGCCTCAAACCTTAAACCCTAAACCCTTAAACTATCAACCCTCAAACTTCAACCCTCAACCCTTTAACTCTCAACCCTCAACCCTTAAACCCTAATCCCTCAATCCTATAACCCTCAACATTCAAACCTTAAACCCTAATCCCTCAACCCTCAACCCTTAAAATCTCATCACTCAACTCTCAACCCTTAATCCCTTAACACTCAACCCTTATAACCTCATACTTCAACCCTCAACCCTCAAACCTCAACCCCCGACCCTAATTCCTCAACCCTATACCTTAGAATCCAATCCCTCAACCCTTAAACCCTAATCCTTATCCCTATACCCTCTACCCTCTACACTTAAACCCTCATGCCTCAACCCTTAAACCCATAAACCCTCAACTCGTAAACCATAATCCCTCAACCATAAACCAGTCAACCCTAATCCCTTAACCCTCAACCCTCAACCCTTAAACCCTCAACACTTAATCCTTCAACCCTCAACCCTCAACTTAAACCCTCAACCCTCAAACTTCAACCCTCAACCCTAATACCTCAACGCTATACCTTAGATCCTAATCCCTCAACCCTTAAACCCTAATCCCTCAACCCTTCATCCCTCAACCCTCAACCCTCAACCCTCTACCCTATACATTAAACCCTCAACCCTATACCTTAAACCTTAATCCCTCAAACCCTAATCCCTCAACCATCAATCCTAATCATTATCCCTAAATCCTCAACCCTAACCTCAACGCTAATCCCTCAAGCCTCAACCCTTAAACCCTTAAATCCTTAAATCTCAACCCTCAACCATATACCTTAAACCCTAATCCCTCAACCCTCAACCATTAAACCCTAATCTCTCAACCCTCAACCCTTAAACCACCAACCCTCAACCCTCGACCCTTAAACCCTCAACCCTCAACCCTTAAAACCTCAAACCTCAAACCTTAAACCCTCAACCCTCAACCCTAATCCCTCAACCTTATACCTTAAACCACAATCCCTCAACCCTTAAACCCTTCAACCCTTAAACCCTAAACCATCAACCCTTAAACCATATTCTCTCAAACCATCAACCCTTAAACCATATTCTCTCAACCCTCAACCCTCAACCCTCAACCATAAACCCTTAAATCTTCAACCCTCAACCCTAATCCCTAATCCCTCAACCCTAAACCCTCAACCCTTAAACCCTAATCCCTCAACCATCAACCCTTAAACCCTCAACCATAATCTCTCAACCCTAATCCCTCAACCCTCAACCCCTAAACCCTAAGGAGAAAAGGAAAGGTAGTGAGGATGGGAGAGGGATGGGTAATGAAATTAGGAGGGAGAGGTAGAGAGGTAACGAGGGAAGGAGGGAGAGTCGTGGAGATGGGGAGAGAGAGAGGGTGGTCCAAGAAGAGGTAGTGATTGAGAGAAAGGAGATAGATCAAAATGAAGCAATAATAGAGGGAGAGAGAAGAAGAGAGAGGTAGGGATGCAAGGATATAGATGGGGGTAAGGAGGGAAGGAAACATAGAGAGGGATATAGGGAGATAGATTGGGAGAGACCTAGAGAGTGGATAAAGAGAAGAGAGGGAGAGTGAAAGGGAAGTATTGGTAGATGAATAACAAGCGATGGAGGGAAAGTACACGTGGAGGGAGTGAGAGACATAGGGAGGAGGAGATAAAGAGCTGATGGCCTAGAAAGAGGAGGGAGAGGGAAGACAAGAGAGAAGAATGGGATGGGAGATAGAGGGGGAGAGAGGTGGGTAATGAGACAAGGTTGGAGAGACTTGGATGTGGGGAGAGAGAGAGAAGAAATAGGTGAGAATCTTAGAGGGGGAAAGAGGCTGGTAATGAGACAAGGAGGGAGAGACTTGGATATTGGGAGAGAGAGAGGATAGGAGGGAGAGGTAGCGATCGAGAGAAAGGGGAGAAATGGGTGAGAAACAATAACAAAGGAAGATAGAATTAGAGAGAGGTAGGGAGGCAAGGATGGATATGGGGTTAATGAGGGAAGGCAAGGCAGAGAGGGTGGGAGAGACCTAGAGAGGGTTAAGAGAGAATAGGGTAAGTATTGGTTAAGAGGGAAGGGGATAGAGAGGGAGTGAAAGGTAAAACCTCAACTATCCATCATTGATCATAAACCATAAGCTTTAATCCTTATCAAAGTGGGGTAGTGAGAGACAAATAGAAAGCGAAGTTGGTATTTTTGTCAATTCAATACATTTGGTATATATTTTTACTTGTTCATCAATTTTTCTTAAAAAATCACATTTTTATAAACTAGACTCCATTATATACACATAATCGAAAAAAATGAATTTATTTTTTATTAGTTTCCAAAAAAATTAGGGTGGGAGCACGCTCAAATTTTAGCTTTTCAAGATGTATCAAATTTGAAAATTCATAAAATATTAGCCAAAAGAACTAGGATAAATTACATGGTGTTAGCTAATTTCTCATCGTTTGGGTTTTTGAAATTTAAAAAAAAAAAGTTAACGAAAAAGGGAGACCACAACATATGCTATGCTATTTTTTTTGATAAAAACAAGACCACTTTTGATGGCCCCCCTTTTTGAAACCCTTAATCTTCATTATTTAAAAAAAAAATAGTAACTTAGAAATTAGACTCAAATCACTTCAACTCTTGTTCTTGTTGCATCTTCAAATTTGGAGCGTAACTATCTTCATTTTCTCGTGAACATCAAACTTTGTTGATTTCAGAAAGAAAAAAAAAAAGTGGCATCTTAAGAGTGATTTTTTTGTCACAACTTGGAGCACTTACCCTATAGTTAAATAATTATTTTAATTATTTAATTATTCATGCACCATCTCCTAAATTAAGTAATTATTTCAATTATTTAATTTATCTAAATTTATCCATTCTCTAAATAAATGAAATTACTTATTTTATTTATTTAACCCACTTTGTACATGCAATAATAATTAATTATTTTAATTGATTATTAATCCTCTCATATAGAACCAAACTCATCTTCTATCTAACACTTTATTCTAGTTCTTCTTTCATGCAATTAGTTATCTCCATATTTAGCTCACTTCACTTCTCATGCATTGAGTTAACTAATCCATCTCTTCATCTCAACAATCCTTCACCGTTGATCTTATCAATGCACCTCTTAATACTCACCATTCATTTGATCTAAATTTCTATAAAAGAAAGCTATCAATCTCATTCCAATCCAACCCCTTTCTTTGATATTTTTCTATCTTACATCTACATTGAGATTTTTGTAGATTATTGTCATCCATTAAGGTGAATCAACTTAGACATATAAGCTAAAGTATATTTGATTTATCATTTAATTTCTATTTTCATCTTGTACTTCATTGTTAGATTAGGGTCTCTATGGTTTGAATTAGATAGTTTTGTGATTGCTATTAATGATTCATTCCTTCCTCCTAATTTTCTCTATCGACACAAAGTACAAGACCACAAATGGAAAGGTTCAATAAGGCCTTGATCCATGGATTACAATTCACTCTTATGAAAAAGGTTAAATGACTAAAGATGTTTGAAGATTCAAAATTGGTGATCCAAGAAGTAAGAGCTTAATTTTCTTATAGTTACATGTTCCTATCATACCATCATTGCCATGTCTAGAATTTAATCAAGCAGTTTAATGCTTTTAATTTGCTGAATATTTGAGTCTTGATACTAATTATCAAATGTTGAAGTTTACTTGCATTGATTATTGTCATTGATAAGATGTGAAAAAGAAAAGAAACATTATTATTGTTTTTCTCTTTTATGCCTTTTCCAAATTATAGAATTTAAAGTGGCACATCACCCATGGAGATATTATATTTATTGAAGTTTCATTAATTCTAAAATTATATTCCTAAATCCTTTTTGGCTTATTATGTTATTTTTTGGTGATAAATTGAACTTTCCTTTAAAATATCTTTAAGTGAATCTATTTGTTATAAATTAATTTCATAAGTACATCTAAAGATATTATTTAAATTGGCACCCTGTTCATGGAGATATTATTATTGTTGGAGTTTCATTAATCCTAATTTAATTATATTCTTAAATCATTTTTGACTTAGTATGTTATTTCTTAGCGTTAAAACAAAATTTCCTTTAAAATATCTTTAAGTGAGTTTGTTCTCTTATAAAGTTGAAGTGATATATTTTTATAAATTAATTTCATAAAGACATCTAAAGATATTATTTAAATTGGCACCCCACCCATGGAGATATTTTTATTCTTGAATTGTCATTTACTTTTATGATTGAAATTATATACTAAATTTATTTTAGATTAATATGTTATTACTTGATGATAATTTTTTTTGTTTTTTTTATAAAAATCTTTTAAGTGACTTTATTTTTATAAAGTTGAAGTGACTTATTTGTTTTTATTAATTTTATAAAGCATTTGGAAGGTTAAGTTATGACTCAATTATAATTAATTAACCATTAACTTCAAGATATAAAAGGGACTTATAAATATAATTTAAGGAGGAATTTATATAGAAATATTTAATGACACTTTTTCTTATGGTTAATTAATTTGCTTGAAGTATACATGTTATAGTCATAGTCATATGTTTGATAATTATTATTATATTTTTCCATTTATTAGTAAATAATTCATGTGCATTTTTTCATGGTGGCTTGTTCCTTTACATTGTAAATTGAGAAATATCAAGTCTTGTTCAAATTGGTTTGCACTTCTATGAAAATTTTAACTCTACAATATTTGTAAATTATAATTTTCTCATGTTAGTCTCTAATAAAAAAATTTCATATCACAATGTATTTTACCAATGTTCTCTATATTTAGTATCTTGTTCTAATTAGTTTATTTTCTTTATTAATTTAGTCTAGTTTTAGTTTTTTTTTTCTTTTAGTTTTTTTTTTCTTTATCTTCTTAAGAGTAGATGTGCTACACTAAAAAATCAATACTTTTGCTTGAAAGTATCTAATTAATATTATTTTTACTCAAACTTAAACATATTTTAGTTTAGTTTAAAATCTAGAGATGCCAATTTTGTTTTACAACTTGCAACATTCCCTTAATGACATTGGCAATAAGTAATAATATTATATAGTGAATTAATTAATGCACTCTTTAACAAGAGTATAGAAACAATTCAATTCATAGTTGTTTACATTAACAAATTGATTATATTTGATATTGGATTATAACTATCTATGTTTACCTTCTTTCTTTTGATATATAGAAGTGGTGAGAAGGGGCCAAACCCATAAATACATGCAAAACGGTCTGATACTAAACCTTACAAACCAACTTCGACATACAATATTACAAAATTTTGCAAAAAACAATATTACATTACATTGAGGAAGTCCTATCTATGTTTACTTATTGAGATAGTGTTTCATTTGTTATTGTCATTTGTAAGTTGATTTTATATTTTAGATTAAAACTCAAATCATGTACCTAGAATCTATTAGATTTTAAGTTTATCTAATTAAAATAAACTACCTTTTTATGCCTAAACTAATTCGCTAATTAAAAATTTCTTTCAATTAGATTATTCTAATTTAATTTTAACCTTCACAATAAATAAACAAATAGATTAATTGAATCAAATTAAATGATACATTTCTAATGAAAAGATTTTTATTTTATTTTTTAAATCAACTTCAAAATTAAAGCTATTAAACTCTTTGGAAATGAATGAAAATTAAATTTTAAAAAATGGATCAAACTCCTAAAAATATCTTAATGTTTACGTCACATGTGTCTCTATTATTAACTCTCATAATTTAGAGTTTTAAAAACCCTAATTTATTAATAACGTCCACATACGAATCGTTAATGGAATAATTGCTTTCGGCAAAATTTAACGTGTAGTGCCAAGAAAGTCAATAGTAGTAATTTTCAGTCTTGACGTCGGCCACATATGCACATAACGTACATATCACAAGAAGTATGTTCATAATCAGATTCTTTTCAAACCTCCAAAACTCTAACTCTCCCCATCAGATCATATCAATCCCTGTAACTTACTGTGCAATCGTATCTTTGATTTTACGTTGAAAGGCGTCCTCCTTAAATTCAAGGAATCGGCCACTTTATTAACAATAGAATGATATCGTGTGCTTTGATTCAAACTATGTTCGTGATGAAGAGATGTAATGTCAGTTTCAGGCCCAGGAATTCCGTCCATTTTATTTCTTCTGTGCTGTTCATCCTCTTCCTTTGCACGGAGTTGGCTTTTCATGGTGAGGATCTTCCTATACTTTCACTTTTGGTTACATAAGTGTGACTTTTCCAGTGATTTTAATAAATATGTTGCTACGATTTAATCTATAAAGTTCTCCAATTCATGATATGCTTTAGTAAACTTCTTTTCAACACATTTGCTGCTATGTCAATAACAACTCACAGACAGTATAAGGTTTTCTCTTTTTTTAACAGTAATATGAATAATTGTTAATGGCGATTCAGCCCTTGCTATGTACAATTCAGAAGTTAGTTTTTCCCAACTGTCGAACTATATTGATATATGTATGATTTGTCTTTGGATCATGTAATGACATAAATGAGGCAGTTGTAGACATTTGGTAGTTGAGCTGTATGATCCATTGTTTGTACTTTGCGCCTTTTTTTTTTTTGTTTGCATATTATTTTGATGATGGATTATGGAGTATGATCTGAAACGTTGATATAAAAATTGATACAGTTTCAATCTAGAAATAGTTGACACTTAGTAATCGTGGACTGCGGAAACTTTATGCTATTAGTCTTAAAATTGATCAGTAATTGATTGGGTAGCTCGCTTATTATTTTTCATTTTCTTAAATGGGAATCTATTAGCTAGAAGAGCCTACTGCCATAAATGGATCCCTTCATCTGATCCCTACCAAGCCAACATTTTCTTTGTCTTGTTTGCAGTGTTGTACATTGTTGAAGCTTTCTGGATTTGGAATACATCTTTTTGTGTTTTTACAGTGTAGGATGTATTGTTTACAATGATTTAGATTGTTCAAAGTTTCCCAGATCAGAATCTCTGCTGACCTGAAACCAAAGACTTTGTGAGGGAAAGCAAAGAAAATCTCTCTTAAAGGAATGCAATATAAATTGTTTCTGTTAAACCAAAAACATTTTAAATATACAAACCAGCCTACAATGATAATATCCAGAAATCTAAGGCCCTAGATTTGAATGTTGAGCTCTTTTTATTCTAGTGGAGAGCTTTAAGGTGTAGTTTTAGTAAGAGTGTAATTTTGTAACAATTATTTTATAGGTTATTTTTAAATATAATCTAGTTTAATAGAAAAGTAGTTAATTTTGATCAATGAAAAAATATTAACTTTAATTTGAATAAGGTCAAAATTTAAGTGTATATATATATTGATATTTTTATATTATGATTAAAAAGTTGTATATTTAAAATAATTATATTAATTAGGTTGACTATGCTCAAAGATGTACAATAAGAAGTTAAATGCAATAGAAGGAATGCCAACAACAACTATAAAATTATAGAGTAACTCTATGAAATTATTGTATTTGTGTGCATGGTTATTTTCTTTAAATAATCATATGATTAAATATATAATTACAATAATACATTTATATTACACTTAAAGATAAAATATAAATCTAAAATAGATAATAAATATAATAATATAATCAAATGTTTATATTGACCTATACTCTTATTTAACTTACATAGAATTTCTACTAAATAAATCTATATCAAATTATGTATATTGATAATTAGATCCATTTACAAATCATATTAACATATTTATATATCTAAATGTAAAAGATGTTTACTAGTATATTTTTGTTATATAAATTTATAAAAATAAAATAATTAAATATTAAAAGAATTAAAGTAAATAAAATAATTGAGATTTTATTTCTTTTAAAAGATGTATTAAGATATCTATATTATTTTTATAAAGTAAAAAATAATTTAATTATAATTGTTATCACAATAAGAAATTAAAATATTTAAATTAATTTTTATAACTAATAACATAAATTAAATAATTATTTGTTTTCAATAATTTGAAACAAAAAATCAAATTTTTATCTTTAAAAATAAAATTAGAATAATATTGAAATGTGTGACTTAAGAGAGTCTCAATACTTCCCCTCTCTTAGCATTATCTAAATACAATGAATGTTAAATGAACTATTCATATTTTATAAATTATTTGAAAAATAAAAATTAATAAATTTAATTTAAAAACTACACAGTTAAATATTATTAAAATATAAATTATTTTTTATTTTAAAAAATTATTTTTAATAAAAATGTAAATCTTCTAATCAAAGTACCTTGTAGAATTTTGCATCTTTTATGTCGAACGAAAGTGGAATATTTACTTTGTCCAAGTACAACTGAAAAAGCATAAGGGGACGAGTAAAAATCTTGCAGTTGCTTTTTGAAGGCAAGAATGCAAAAAATTTCAGCTGACAGTAAAAATGGACAATAATGGAAACTCGGCCTTTTAAGGCCGTATTTGATAATATTATAGGAATTGAACTGTGGTGGGGATCTCATCCATTCTCTTAGCTCACTGGCACTTGCCCGTCCTTGCAGGTGCAGAAGCCATAGGAGTATGCTATGGAAGACTCGTTGACAACTTACCATCTCCAGTCGAAGTGGCAGCCATGTACACTTCCCACAGAATTGGCAAAGTGAGAATATACGATGCTGATCAGGAGACTCTCCATGCATTCCAAAACACAGGCATAGAAGTAACAGTGGGAGTCCCCAATGAGAAGCTCCCCTACATTGCATCCAGCCAAGACACAGCAAACCAGTGGGTTGCAGACAACATTCATCCCCACTTCCCCACAGTCCAGTTCCAATACATTTCAGTGGGCAATGAGATACTACCTGATACACCCTTCACAGCCAATCTCTTTCCCGCCATGAAAAACATTTACACTGCACTCCAATCATTGAATCTACAGACCCACATCAAGGTATCTACAACAATGCCCATGTATGTACTCAACAATTCTTATCCTCCCTCTGCAGGAACCTTCAGCCCTGATATCATCCCAATCATGCGGCCCATCTTGAACTTCCTTTCACAGACAAAATCCCCCTTTATGGCAGATGTATACCCCTACTTTGCCTACATTTCTGATCCCAAAGATATTTCTCTGGCTTATGCCCTGTTCCAAAGGCAGACCCCCAATGAAGTGGGGTACAAGAACTTGTTCGATGCAAGTGTAGATGCCCTCATTTACGCCATGGAAGCGTTGGGCCATTCAGACATTCCCATTGTTATTACTGAAAGTGGGTGGCCTTCTGATGGGAATTCTAATGGCGGTGCAAATATATCCAATGCCCAGATTTACAACAATAACTTTATCAAGCATATTTTGTCTGGGAAAGGGACTCCCAAGAGGCCTAATCAGACCATGGAAGCTTTTGTGTTTGCCATGTTTAATGAAGATTTGAAGCCTGGAGACATTACTGAGAAGCATTTTGGGCTCTTTCAGCCTACCAAAGCACAAGTTTACTCTGTGAACTTTACAGGTTAAAACATTGTGGAATGTATTTTTTTCCCTATATTTTGTAAGCGCTCTCTAATATGTAGGCATTATAGTTTGACTTGTATGACAGGTCAAAGTCAGCGTTCCCAATAAAACTGTACTAAAATATATTAGTGTAAATTTATGAAAATAAATGATGAAGATCATGAATATGTTGATGTTCTAGAATTCTTTGTTTGGCAAACATCAATGGTTTTGTACTTAATCTCTACTCAATCAAAGGAAAGTATCTCAATTCAATGATAGATCCACAACTCTCAACTAGTGGACTTTGCCTACAAACCTGCCCTACCTAGATTTTGAACATCTATTTTCTTGCTCACTCTAATGATGACTATCTATTCTAGATTTTCTACGCAACATGTGGGACATACAATATTGATAAATAGATTTGCTAGGCTTTTGTGTGACCAAATCTATGAGGGTGTTGCACTTCAATTAATCTATTGATAAAAATAATAATAAAGACAACAAACAACTAGAATTCATATTTGTTACTCTTTTTTAGTGCACCAAATTCAAGTGTTTTGCTATTGATTGCTCTTTCGATGCTCTAGGATAAGAGAAGACATATATGAATGAGAGATGGATAAATTAAGTGCAATTTAATGTCTTTAAATACAAGTATATAATAATAGATCTTGTAAATTCATACTTAGTCAGCCCTTGGAGGAAAATTCTTGTTAGGAGCCAACTTAAATTTTGATTTCGACATTTAGAAAGGGGAGAGACAACTTCATGAGTGTAGGGACTATTCCATGATTGTTATCCCATTCCATCAAATCCTAAGAACAACCTAGTTCAAATCTCTTCATTCTACTTCTAACATATATAAGAGTTTATAATTTTGAGTCATGTTCCAAAAGTTTTGACCAAAATAGTGGATAACTATCGCTTGGCCATTACGTCATGCAAGTAGCAAAACCAATATGGGTAATGAATAGATGGGAATGCATAGATAAGTGTATTAAATGCATAGATAGGTTGAATACATCGAGACATGTGTCTATGTGGATAAGGTGGGAACATATGCATGGGAATGTGTATAAACAAATAAGGCATGGATAAAGAGACCCTACTTCACACAAAATTACACCATTTATCAACTTATATAAATGTATCAATACATTTCCTCAAAATGGACATAAAACTAAATGGGAAATAACATGAGTATGCATATCTCATCATTAAATTTTCCCCTTTGAGGTGCATTTAAATCTTAAATAATCATCCATCTTAAAGTATGTAGCATTCACAAACATGCATGCACAATAAAGTAAAATATTTCTAGACACACAAATAATATGTTCATATTCAAGTCTATATAAAGTAATGGACATAAAACTAAATGGGAAATAACATGAGTATGTAGATCTCATCATTAAATTTTCCCCTTTGAGGTGCATTTAAATCTTAAATAATCATCCATCTTAAAGTATGTAGCATTCACAAACATGGATGCACAATAAAGTAAAATATTTCTAGACACACAAATAATATGTTCATATTCAAGTCTATATAAAGTAATGGACCCTATTGTAAAGAAGAAATTAAGCTATGTGTTAATAGTTATATGTTGAGCATGCTTAAGCTTCTATCATTTGTATTGGTTGAGTTGGGTTGTAAAAATGCTAATTACTTTAAAATTTGATTGACATAAATAAAAAACCAAACTCATAGCGTGGAAGAGAATTTCAAGATTTACCTAGCGTACCACTTGAGAATCCCATTGTCCCATAGATTATTGCATTGTGCAAATGTATGTGTGATGTGATGTTACTGCAATTATGTGCTCTAGTTCCAATCT
Source organism: Sequoia sempervirens (assembly GCA_007258455.2). NCBI lineage: Eukaryota > Viridiplantae > Streptophyta > Pinopsida > Cupressales > Cupressaceae > Sequoia > Sequoia sempervirens. The sequence continues at coordinate 464,480,498 of VDFB02000003.1, forward strand.
TGTGCTATCATCCAAAAAAGTTACAAAATTCAAAATTTTAGTAGATATCAAATTTATCTATACAATATGAAATAAGGACAAAAAACTAGAGGATACTAGAATACACAAAAATATTAAAAATTTATCTAAACTGTCCAAATCAAGGAAAAATAGTGGAATACACAAGAGAAGGAAAAGAGAGAATGAAATCTCTATGGAAGAAGAGCTCCAATAAGACCTATAAATAGGGACAAGAAAAATTGTTGGGACTAGTTGGGAGCTTCCTAATAATGGTCAAGCCTCTAGTTTGGTCTTTCAACCTCCACATGTAGTCAAATAGAGATATTAAATTAGAGCGTGTGTGTACTTATCCTATATGTGTCTAGGACTAAGAATAATAATGATAAAGTAAATTTATAAGCATTAATCCCTAGTCTTCGAGGAAAATCCCCTAATGCATATAATAGTAGAAGAAGTATGTGATAGCTCCACAATGCCAAAAGTAAATAATAAAAATATTAAATAGTGAGCAAAGAGAGGAGTATCAAATATCAAACTAATCTTCACAATAACACTAGAGGATGCTCACAAGGCCAAGGAGGTGCAATAGGATGCTAGACTAATGTAATATATTGTAGAACCAATGAGAATGCTAAAAAATATTGTAGGAAGTCCAAGGAAGTTCCAAATTGCAAGAAAGTGTGAGTTCCATATTTGAAGAATGAGACGAAAGCCTAATAGACACCCCAATATGTAAAGGTGACTATTTTAATTCCAAAAACCAGGTGGACAATAATTACATGAGAATATTTGGAAGTTGAAGGGACATTGAAAAGTCAAAAAAATTGTGTTGTATATTTGTAAGGTCAAAGGGAATTATTTTATTATGTGGATATATATGCATCGATCTAGCATCCAAGTACAATGCACTTGGAAATTTCATAGGATGGGAATAAAGTATGACACAAATAGAAGGGGAACATATAAAAATACATGAAACATAGTCAAACTATACAAAAACACAACACGACACTAACACTAGGAGAAGGTAAAAGGCTAAGGATGGGATAAAATGAACCTAGAAACATGTTAGGGGTTACACACACTAAAGTTAGTCCAAAACATAACATGATAATTATAAGGTATACGATTTTTAACATTACATTTCCCCCTATTTTAACATGTTGATGGCCCTAGGTGATAAGATATGCTAAAGTACAAAAGGGAAATAGCATCATAAAAATGGATACTAAAAAGGACATGCGAAAAATATTCAAATAAAGAAACCATGCTCTTAGACTAAGAATCTATAAAACCACATGTTAGACAAAGAAAAATTACTATAGACACACAAATAATGTTGTCTTCACGTTTATTATGTCAGTCAAGTACACATTAACATATTATCGCCATCACCTAATCATCTATTCATCACCTAAAACACACATTATCACCTTATCACTTTAAATAATTCATAATTATTTAATTAAATTAAACTACCATTATTCATCAATTTAAAAATAATAATTATCCAGACATTATCCATAGTAAATTAATTTAATATTAATTTTCACCTCATGTGATCAATAATTCAATTAATTAACTATCAAATAAAGTAATTCAATCCCACCTAGTTGACTACCAAGTCTAATCAATTCACCCAAACTTACTCCCAATCCCACTCATCAATCAAATCTACTTCATTTATTGGATAAGTGAAATAGTTGATTGATTGCATGAATGAGTGAAGTGGATTTGATCATTGCAAATAGTTAATAAGATAAAGAAAACACATTATCAATTTTGGTCTAGTTTTTTTATCATTTGACTCACTTTTTTCTTTCATGAATGAATTACCATCATTCTCTAGCAAAGCGTGACAAACCCATCAATTTGTTGCCACACAAATATACACACATACCCACCAATTCAAAGACACCACATCATAATACCGACACATACCAAGATTTCTTCAAATCCCTTCAACAGCAAATACAATATAGAGACTTCATTTCATATGACATGATCTGCAAGTACACCAATGACATTGTCTTCCTAATAAACAAGTTCTGCACATTGATGGAGGCAATAGAACCTAAGGTTTCATGGATCCCTAAACTGACCTAAATATTAGGTTAAACTCCAACCATTTTTATGCCCACAAGTTGAGTCTCTATTATTAACTCTTATAAAAGTGAGTTTTAAATGCCCAGGTTTCTAAGAGGATACCTATACCAATAATAAGTGGAACAATTGCTTACAGCAAATTTTAACGCTGAGTGCCAAAAATATCAATGGTAGTAGTTTTCAATCACCAGGGCCTTCACGTATACATATGATGTGTAGGTAACGTACTCATCACAAGAAACATGTTCAATATCCATATTCTCTTCAAACTTCTGGCAAACCTCCAAAAGTTTCCCCATAAGATTTTATCAATCCCTGCCACTTACTATGAAATAAAATCTTTGATTTTACGTTGAAAGGAGTCCCAGGCTGTCAAATTCAAGGAATCGGTTACTTTATTAGCAATAGAATGCTATCGTGTGCTTTGATGTATCTGCTTCAAATTATCCCCGTGATGAAGAGATGTTATGTCAGTTTCAGGTGCAGGAATTCCATTCATTTTATTTATTTTTATGTTCCGTAGTTAATATTTTTTAAATTTGATTACTGTAGATTTTTATTATCAATGTTTTAGATCAAAATTCTATGGTCTATTATCAAAGTATTCTCTTTCGTTCATATTCTGATGATAAATCATAAAGTTTGATCCGAAACGTTAATAATAAAAATCTACACTTTCAATTACAAATCATTATGAACTAAATTTTTTATGAATTTAATTCTGCTATAATATCTATCCTCTTCAGCAGCTGACTTATATTTTCACTTTTAAGATGAATGTTCAGTGATGTTAACAATATATGTGTGTTTGATTTAATCTATAAAAAAAAAAACCAATTTAAGATAAGTTTTAGTAAAGTTCTTTACAATGCATTTGTTGGTAAGTTCGATTCATTTGGATTTATTTTTGTATAAGTGGAAGGCAGCTCATACAGATTAACACTTCACTTCACAGATCATATCAGATATTAATTCCTCAATGAAAAATACAATACGGAAACTGTATAAACTCTTCCCATTTTTTTAACAGTAGCCTGGATAGTTATTATTATGATGATTTTAGTCCTTGCAATTCATAGTTCCTAAATCCATTTCACCTGGTCATGTGGGCCATCCATTATCTTTAGTACCAAGCATTCTTTAAGGTAAGGACAAAGGGAAAATAATCTGAGACGCCACTAGCTTTGCAGCTTAGTTTGATTTTTTTATTTTTTTAATTGAAATGACACTCACGTGCTGGTGATCCAAATTGAATCTTATAATCTTAGACTATACTTTAAATTTAGAGTCAGGGATTATGTTGGTTTAGAATGATAGGTAAGATTTATGATTAGATCTAATTTTATAGATGTATTTTATTATTTTTTAAAATTCTTAGTCAGTCATGGAGACATTTAGATCATGAAGAGGATTTATACAAAATAATATCTTTTTTAGGCTTTATATAAATTTTTCATATAATCTTTCTCAAATTTTGACATACATCATTTGAACATCCTAAAATACATTATAGACAATCTTACACAAAATTGATCAAAATATTTTTTCTTCTAAAATAAACTATGCAACTAACACTTGTGATATCTAGCATTACAAGATATTTTTTCATCATTTTGTTGCAATGACCTCTCTATATGACATTAATTCTCTTATGTATTCTAAACACTCAATTAGATCAAATCTCTAAAGCCAATTTAGAAATATTCTTCAAATATGTACACAAAATGCCTCCAAAGCATTCATCCATGACCAAAAGATAGCCCATACTCAAAGAACTTGAATCACATTTGATCTCTACAAAAAAGTATGGGTGATATATCTAATATCATTTATTTCCTTAGCCTCTTCTATGTGTATAGCAACATGACCCTAAAAATTGAATTCACTTTTACAAAAAGCTATCAAATTCTCTACTCGCATAATCAACACAAACTTAAACCTTTGGATCTCACTAGGAATTAATGACACAAGCTTATTTTCATTCAAATTACTGGCCATAAGCACTCATAAGTTCAAAAAATCCCCACCACTTTACTAAGAGACCCTATAGCCAATTGGGAAATGTTGTTCTTAAATTCTTCATTCATCTAGGCACCTCCTCAACTGATGCAGAGCATCTACCCAAAACCACAAATTACCACTTGGGTACTTCTAACCCTAATCACAAATCATGAGAAGATCCACAAACCATTCACCAAATTTCACTTATCTATTCAACTAAATCCATCAAAATCATTTGAAATTACAAGGCTATCAATAAACCAGATCACCACATCAATATTCTAGACCTTTATCATATTCAAATACATCTTAACCTTCATCAAAATCACTGAACCAAATCAAAATCACCATCAAAAACACTGAACCAACAAAACCATCTACTACTCACCAACTTTTAACTTGTTTCATTAAGGCAAAGAGACATCACTCACTCCATCTTGGTCCAAACCTGTTACAAGATCTTGACTCACCTTTGAACATCATAACTTGACTGAAACAAATGCAAGACCATGTTAGCAAACTCTGAAATCAACCAACTTGAACAACTTGCTCACCAAAAACAACAAATTATGTTCTAGAACCTTTTCCAAACCATCAATACACCTTTAAGATCATCACTTGAATAGTCACAACACAAAGACGATCATCTATACCTTTGTTTACACCAATTTGCACTTTATAGCAGTCAAACACCATTTTGCACCTTTTGGCTCATATTGCTCAAAACATCAAATTTGCAAGTTCCCTTTCTAAACCTTTCCCCAAACATTGATACAACTTTAACATCATTGTTTAAGCAGTTTCAACACAAAACAATCACTTGTATCTCTATTTTTACAGAATTACACTTTCTTTGCATACAACCACCCAAACCCTAGTAGTATAGCAACTTGACAAAAGCGGGTATATCAAACAACCCATATTGAAACTCAATAAACTAAACATGCCTCTAGGAACCCATTTTAGTCCATATTAACATACTCCAAGAGCAATTGCACTTACTTTGGAAAATATAAGAAAATCAATAGACTGTCCGCTGGCAAAGAGCCCCAACTAGGTCATTTTATCAAATGAAGTACTAGCAATTCTTCTCTTGAACATCCAATTACTATAAACAGCCTTGAATCAAGTATTTAAGGGTATGTGTAGGATCATGATGGGCCAAAAAGTGGTGATATGATGGGTATGTGTAGGGTATGTGGCTAACAACTTTTTTTTACCCAAAATTAATGAAACGAAAAAAGTTTTTAAAGGAGATTCTTAGCTTTCCACCAATATAAATTATGTTTTACTTTGAATTTAATAAATTATTATTATTCATTTTCTATTTGAATTACAACTAAAATCCTTATTGATAGGCTGATTGAAAAACATCTATAGCTTTCAAAGAGTATCACATTTTTTGAATCCAAAACATGTGTCACATTTTATGCTTTGCATACTATAGGATTAAAAAAAAATTGAATTTCATAAATTTTTGACCAAGTCAAGGTGGTCAGACATACGAGTTTTTATACTTTTTAAAAGTTGTCATAAAAATTCATAATTAATTATTTACTTGGAAAAAATTACAAAAAAATATGCATCACATCGGGACATGAGTCCTCTACTTATATCTAATATCTTATAAAAAAAAAATTATCATTTTATTGTGGTTAGGGTGGTCAGAAAAACACCTATTTCTTATTTTTTCCCTGAAATTTAAGTGCTACTGCATTGAAATTTTAAATTTTTACCAAATAGATTTTAAAAAAATAAATAAACATAGTAGTTTAAAAACTACATTCAATTTGCTACATATTCTATTCTTACATAGTGTTGAAATAATATAGATAA
>VDFB02000003.1:464486540-464527482 GCA_007258455.2 Sequoia sempervirens
GATGATTATGAAGTTCAGTTGCATAGGAGAAGACACAATCTGAGGAAAAAAGACATGGATGTTCAAACATATACAGAGGAGTTTCAAAAATTGTACCTTAGGTCAAAAGTGGTTGAAGATGAGAGTATCAGGTTAGCAAGGTACTTGAATGGGCTCAAGTGGTCTATCCAAGAAGATATGAGCTTGTTAAACTTCAAAACAGTCCGCCAATGTTATCAAATGGCTTTGAAAATAGAGGAAAAAGGCAAAAAAGAAGCGAGGAACAAAACCAAAAGTGAGGTAAAGGAAAAGGCAGTGAGAGAGGGATAAAGAGAGAGAGAGTTTATAGAGGGAAAGAAGCTTCGAGACAAGGCAGGAGAAGTCAGATTCTCAGAACAGTAAGAAGGAAGCTCTAGTAGAGGTGGTAGAGGAAGAGGTTTCAGTTCCAGAGGAAGAAGTGGTGGACAATGAAGAGGCAGTTACTTCACCAACATGAAATGTTATCATTGCAACCAATTGGGACACCCGGCCTATAGATGTCCTGAGAAAGGTAGCACTTCTCATGGAGGAGATAAGAGAACCAATTTGATTCAAGATGAGACAGCTGCAGCAAATAAACAACCTGAAGTACCCTTGAACTCAGAGGAAGGTGAGAATCTCATGATGAGAAGGACTTTGATCAAAGAACCAGTCAAAGAAGAGCCAAGCCAAAGAAGGTCCTTGTTTAGGATAAAATGCAAGATGATGGGGAAGGTGTGTAAGGTCATAATAGACTTAGGTTCAACTGACAATATTGTGTCAGAGGAGGTAGTCAACAAACTGAAATTGACAAGGATACCTCACACTAATCCTTACAAGGTTACATGGCTCAATAAGGGTCAGCATGTTTTGGTGAATGAACAAACATGGGTAGAGTTTTCAATTGGAAAATACAAAGACAAGGTATTGTGTGATGTATTACCTATGGATGCATGCCACTTGCTCCTAGGTAGGCCTTGGAAATTTGACCGTCAAGCTGTGCATGATGGAGCTAAGAATTCATATACCTTCAAGAAGGACAATGTAACCTACAAGATTCAATCTTTGTTAGAAGATACAGAGGTGCAGACAGCAGGTTCTAAGCTGCTCATAGCTGGTGAAAAAGAGTTCTTAAGAGCCTTGGAAGAAGGAGAAGGAGTTGGCTATGCAGTAATGATCAAGCCAAGAGAAGTAAGCAAAGAGAAGGCAGCTGAAAAGCAAGAGTTACCCAAGGAGATTCAAGACTTGTTGCAGACCTATGAAAGCATTGTAAGTAGTGGTCAACCAGCAACCTTACCTCCTAAAAGAGCCATAGGTCATAGGATAGACTTGATACCAGGATCCACCCTTCCAAACAAAGCAGCCTACAAGATGGCACCTCAACAGAATGAGGAAATGACGGTTAAAGAACTTCTTGACCAAGGTCTCATTAGGAAGAAGCATTAGTCCTTTGTGGAGTTCCACTGTCTTAGCTGAGAAAGGAGGAGAATGGAGGATTTATGCTTGATTCCTAGAAATAAACCACAAGATAACCATCAGGTATAGGTTTCCCCATCCCTAGGATTGAAAGATCTCATGGATTGTCTAGGTGAAGCTAGGTACTATACCAAGATAGATTTAAAGAGTGGCTATCATCAAATTAGGATACATGAGGGTGATGAGTGGAAAATAGCCTTCAAAACTAATGAGGGTCTTTATGAGTGGCTAGTTATGCCATTTGGATTGTCTAATGCCCCCTCCACATTCATGAGGCTCATGAATGAAATCCTCAAAGACTACATTGGTAAATTTGTAGTGGTGTATCTTGATGATATATTGATCTATAGCAGAACAAGAGAAGAACACCTCAGCAGAGATTGAGTTGATTTTCAAAGTTGGGGAAGAGGCACGATGATCAATATGGAAAAGTGTGAATTCATCAAAACAGAGCTGGTGTACCTTGAATTTGTGCTATCACATGGCAACTTGAAGATGGACAACAGCAAGGTAGAAGTCATTCTAAATTGGCCCACTCCAAAGACAGCAATAGAGGTAAGAATTTTCCATGGTCTTGCTCAGTATTATAGGAAATTCATAAGGCAGTTTAGTGCTATTTGTGCTCCTATGTTGGATACCATTAAAGGAGGAATGAAAACCAAGTTTGTATGGAATGAGCAAGCTAACAAGAGTTTTGAGTTGTTGAAGGAAAAGATAGCTACCCAACCTGTTTTGGTGTTGCCAAGTTTTGAGAAGCTATTCACCATTGAATGTGATGCAAGCAATGTAGCTATTGGAGTTGTTCTCAGTCAAGAGGGCAGACCGGTGGCTTTTCATTCTGAGAAGCTAAGTGAAGCCAAGAAGAAGTACTCTTCTTATGACCTTGATATGTATGCATTGGTCCAAGCACTAAGGAAATGGAGGCACTACTTGCTTCCCAAAGAATTCATTGTGTACTCAAACAATCAAGCACTCAGTTTTCTGAATTCACAAGAGAAGTTGAGTCACAGAAACATGAAATGGGTGGAGTACTTGCAAGCCTACACCTTCAATATCAAGCACAAGAAAGGAGCTCTCAACAAAGTGGTTGATGCATTGAGCAGAAGAGTCCTCACAATTCAAGAAATTCAGTTGAAGAGTATGGGAATAGATCACTTCAAAGATCTATATGCAGATGATGAAAACTTTGCAGAAATTTATAAGGTATGTCTTGAGTATAAGAATCATTTCCATAGCAAATATGCTGAATATACTTTGCAAAGTGATCTATTGTTTAAAGGGAATCAGCTTTGTGTTCCTAGAGGTTCTATTAGAGAAAACTTAATACAAGAGAAGCATAATGGTGCATTGAGTGGTCATTTTGGGATCACTAAAACTCAGGAACTGGTTCAAAGGTTTTATTTTTGGCCTAAGATGAACTTAGATATCAGGAATTATGTAGAGAGTTGTGTAGTGTGTCAAAAAGCAAAAGGAACTTCCTCAAATGCAGGCCTATACCAGCCACTGCCTATCCCTTCTAGGCCATGGGAATGCTTGAGCATGGACTTTGTAGTCGGTTTACCCAAGACAAGGCAAGGTATGGACAGTGTTTATGTTGTTGTTGATAGATTCAGCAAAATGGCTCACTTTGTACCCTGCAAAACAACCAATGATGCTAGTCAAATAGCCTCTCTTTTCTTTAAAGAGATAGTAAGGATTCATGGTTTACCAATCAGCATTGTATCAGACAAGGATACTAAATTTATGAGTCATTTTTGGAAGACTCTTTGGAAAAGAATGGGCACCAATTTGTCCTTTGGATCTACATACCATCCCCAAACTGATGGTCAGACCGAAGTTGTAAATAGAACTCTTGGAAACCTCTTGAGATGCTTGACCAAGGAGTATGGTCAACAATGGGATCAGATTATTGGGCAAGCTGAATATGCCTATAATGACACAGTAAATAGATCCACAGGGAAGAGTCCCTTTGAAATTGTGTATGGTCTACATCCCAGAGGTGTTTATGAGTTGAGAGAGTTGAAGGATGGAGTCAAGGGAAGTGGATATGCAGATGATGTTTCCTATGCAATGCAGGAAATTCATGAGACAGTCAGAAAAACCTTGGCAGAAAATACCATGAAGCATAAGATTAAGGTGGATGAGCATAGGAGAGAAGTCCAATTCAATGTGGGAGACTTAGTGATGGTCCATTTGAACAAGGCTAGATTACAGAAAGGAGTTCCTAACAAGTTACAAATGAAGAGGATAGGTACCTGTCCTATCTTGGAGAAGTATGGAAGTAATGCATTCAAGGTACAATTGCCAGATGACAGTGGACGATCCCCTGTTTTCAATGTTGCAGACCTTGTACATTACAAAGGACCACCAATAAACATGGATCAAACCATCCATGAAGTCACCCAAGATGTTGAAGAACTCAAACTGCCCCCTGCTACAGTAAAACAAGATGATCAAATCTTGGATACCAGGGTCTACAAGCATACTAGGACCAAAGAGTATAAAGAACACCTGATCAAGAGGCATGGACAACCTGATTCAGATGTAGTATGGATCAAGGAGGCAGAGTTTAAGAAATTGGGCATTGACCCTAACTTACTCAATCCAAGGATGGATTGAAGTTTTCTGTTTTTGGGAGGATGGTGTAGGAGCACCTAGGCAGACCTCCATTTTGGTTTGCACAATTTTGGCTTGTACCTGATCTTGGCCAAATCAGGATTTCAATGTGTTTGTTTTGATCTTAGTAGATCTTTCATTTGTGTGTGTGATGATTTAATCATCAGGATTAATATCATCTTAGTTATCATGTTGATAAATGTAGTTACATTTAGCTTTAGACAGCTTATGTTTGAAATTAGGGTGTAAAATGTGTTTTAAACACATAGTCATTGTTTAAAAGATGCTAATGGTCGATTAAGGGAGTTTTTGATTCGAGTTTAAGGAGATTAAGGTCCTATGATTAAGGATAAAGGCGGAGTTGAAAGATTGCATGATGAACTTGTTTGGTTGCATGCATGTTACTTGGCATTGGGAATCCCTTAAAATCAGGGAAATGCTCGATCCACTGCCCTTGAACTGTGGAAAAGGCATCTAAATGGATGTAATGGCTCGTAGGTAGTGAGTTTTTATGTTTTTGTAATCAAATTTTGGTGTGGAGAATACAAGACAGTGAGCAGATTTTTAGAAATCTCTATGTTACCCGCGTGCTTAGAGAAACAGTGATTAAAAAGGCTTTGTTTATACAGATTTCTCACTGTTCTTGGGTTCTTTGAATAGCTTGGAGTGTATTTCATCTTGTAGATAAAAGGTTATGAGTAGATTCAGTGTCTTGTGTTCATAGTTTAGAGTTGTAGAGTGCTTTTCTGAAATTCCACTGTGTTTTGCAACAGAGCTATCATGGGCGTTGAATGCTCAAATTTAGCATTGTATTCATGTTATTAGAATAGAATTGTTTCACTTTTCATTGTGTATTTAAGTTGAGTAGTGTAGAGTTATTGATTTGAAACCTTAGATTAGAATTTAGAGGGTTTGTGAATTCAGTTTTGAGCAGTCGGTCAATAAATGGCTCCCCCATGAAATCTGCCCGTGGAATTTTCCTGAGTTTGATGGAAATGACAGGGGAGCCATGCCTTTGTAAATATTTAACAATAGGAATCTTTGAGAGCCAAGCAAGGAATTATAACACCAAACCCTAGGTGAGTTTTAGTTACCCGGTTAGGAGTTTGGAAGGGAAAAGTTGAGAACTCAGATAGGGGTAGAAGGTACAGTACGGTACCTGTATGGTTTCATGAAGGTTTTGGTCATATTTTGACATGTTAAAGAGAATGGAGCCTTGAACAATCCAGTAGTGTGGAGAAACAGCAAGAAATTCCTAAAACCCTAGCTATTAGGCCTATTAGCCAAATCCTCCTTGAATGTAGGAATTACCTGTACGGCAAAGACAGGGCTCAGAGACCTAGTGCAAGATTTAAAGGACCAAAAAGGGTACTTGAATGTGACTTTTGTTTGATAGGTTGTTTGACAAGATAGAGAGAAAAAGTCAGAAAACTGACTGGTAAAGGCTAGTAGGGTTTTAGGCCTCATCAAGGCAATTTCAAGAAAATGGGTAGATTGAAGGTTGGGCACCAAGCAAGATGGATCCATTTGGATATGGAAAGCATGAAATCAATGTCTTTAGCTCCCCTACAAGTAGTTCAAACGAGTTGTAAAAGATGGCACTTAGAATCTTCTAAGTCCAAGGAAGAGTAAGCAATTTCAAATGGTGTTGCATCCTCTAAGGTTAAAGCACAAGATTGAAACTCTTGGAACAGAGTTGTAGCAAGGTTCAGTTGGTGAACCAAGTTAGGACAGAGCCTAGAAGATTGTCAGGTTCTTGGTGGAAGGCAGTTTGAAGTCTTCTTGTAGGTCAAGTTCAAGCAAACCAAAGAGGTATCACACACCACTGTGAGAGAATGAAATAGGCCGCTAACCAAGAGTATTTGGCGTACAATCTATTGTTTTGTGGTCTCCCACAGTATATGGTTCCCTTTGTGCATTACTACCCAGAACTAGTTCATGAGTGCATTCAATATTTTAACCCAGATACCAACACCTTTGAAGGTCTGGAACTGAGGATTGTGATCAACGTGGAGGCTATAAGGGATATGCTATGCATCCCTATTAGAAGGGGCTCTAGAGCATAAAGGATAGAAGCGTTCACTCCAGAAAGAGCATAAGAGTTATGGAGGACCAGATATCTCGCTCTGGACTATCAATTATCGACAACAACTTTTGCGGAGGAAAGAAGCATAAAGGTTTTTTCTTCTTCCCTTTGAGCTTCAAAATGGTGGTAATGGTAAAGAAGCGGACATGTGGTCTGCTAGAAGCAAAGATGGCTCATTTGGGGCTAGTATTCATTTGTGACAAGTGGCAGTATAACCCTGATAATAACTTAGCGGACCTGAAAGTTAAGGTGACTTAAAGCTCCTGGCCTTACTAGGAAGCTTGATGGAATCTGCGGTTAGAAGAGGATGATCTATTTATGGATCTGGCCTATATTCCTACTAAAGATAGGAGGCCACCATGGCTCTCTTTCTATTTCCCTTTGGGGAAACCCAATGAGAAGCACCAAATGGGGGCCACCCTTCACAATGAATTGGTCAAGCATTGGCAGTGGAGTGAGGAAAAAATTGTAGACTTCTTGAGTTATCATTAGGAGACCAAATGCCTTAATGCCCCATTCCAGGAGGCAGACAAGGATGAAAGATTTGATGATCTATGTAAAAAATGGCATGAAGATATTGATGCAAGCGATGATGAGGATATAGATCTAGAGGAAGCTAAGACATATATAGTGAAGGGAAAGGAGGTGGAAAAGGCCTCAGCACAAAAAACTGGAAAAGCGACGAAGCAGCCTGGTAAAGCTCCACTGAAAGTGCAGGTGACTACATCACAGTCAAAGTCCTCACTTCCATGCAAATGGGTTGCAAAAAGATCCAGGGTATCCCAGCAACCTTCAAAGGTCATAGAAGTGGACAATTCTCCACCTGATAAGAGGTCGTGCATGGATGCAACCTCTAAAGAGAGCTCACGGGAACCTGCAACAAACCAAGGATTGGAGTCCTCCATGCCTCAGGTATTTTTCTCTCCCCCTCTTCTCACTACAAAATCTTTGGTTACTCCTGCTACCTCTGTTGTATCTACACCTCCCATTACTTTGAGTGTCAGCCTTTATTTTTTTGCTTTTGTTGCCATAGTCGCAGGAGGTTTCTTGCAATTATCCCAGGTCAAACATATAGATTTTACTCCCCCACAGTCTATTCCACCTTTTTTTGGAGCCCAGTCCACAACAGCCATTACTATTCATTTTTCTCCCATTGTGTCAGCTCTGACTTAGCCTGCCCAACAGATAGAATCTGCTACATCTTTGTTACCGTTGTTGCTCCCCATGAGTCCCTTTGCTCCTTCTCAGATTGGGCCTTGGTATAGCATTCCCCCGTTCTCCCCAATAACGGTCTCTCTACTAAAGAAGACATTAAACGGGACGACAACTCTCTCTTTCCATTTTTCTCTTCCTCCTAGTGCACCCTTCGTTGGTGAGTTGATTAGATCACTAGCAGAATTTATGTCAAAAGGCAACAAAATAAGAGCAACACGAGCTATAAGAGTCCAGAAGAGGAAAGAAAAATATGTTGCAAAGTCAGTTGAGCCATGCATGCAAACCCTTTTCAATGGTCAGTAGTCATTGCATTTCACAACCATGCATCTAAACACCATCAAACTGCAAGGTGAGATGCAACTCGAGGATTACACAATTCATGTTGTAGGGATTGATCTGTGTGCAGCCTGGTCGTAAGACAAAGTTCAGCTAATGGAGGAAACCCAATGAGTTGTGACTACTAACTTCCTCGAGCATGGTCACCAACTGAAGAAGAATGAGGAAGAGCTTAATAATTTCAAGGAAAGGATGGAGGTCCTACTGAAGAAGGACAAGGCAAGGGATGCCAAATTTGCATGCTTTTCTTAGCAAGTGCAAGTGGAGACAACTAAACTCCAAGGAGAACTTGTAAAGTTCCAATCCAAGGATCCCAACCTGGTTGCTGGACTACAGCAGAAAAACCAAGAATTACAAGACCGATTGGCTCGAGCGGAGGGAGAAATGCAATAGAAGACCAAAGAGCTTCGGCAGTAGCAAATTCAATTGGAGCAGGAAATGCAACAAAAGGATCAAGAGTTCTAGGGCTGATAAGATCAATTTGACAGGGAGATCCAAGAAGTAAAGCTTTCCCTGGAAAAAGAATCCATAACCAGAGGCCAACATGAGGAACAATTGCTTTCCAAGTTAGGGACTCTATAGAAATGACTCTCTATTGCGGACAAGAGAATTGAGGAGATAATGCAAGATGTCGGGTCAATGGAGATGGAAATTGGTGCTTTGAAGAATCCTTCCCAACCCCTTGCTACTCAGTTGGATCTCCTTTCAATAGCCTAAACACTATATATCTCCTCTTGGGAAAAAGTCAAGACTTTCTGTCTGACTCTTCAGCCAACACTTTAATTCATGGTGGAAGTGGCAAGTTTGAGCAGAGAATTTTGTGGAACAATTGAACAGTTCCCACAGTTCATTGCAGAGAAGGTGCCCGAGGTAATACACGATGGCGAATGAGGACCTAGTAAAGGTAGGGATTGAATATCGGAGATCAACTACCAAGAAGGAAAAATAATTCATCCATTGCCACACAGCCATCCTCCACGCCAACAATTGCTTGGCAACACTGAGTCAAACTATGAACAGTATACAAAAAAAAATTCTCCCAACTAACTTAGATGGGCTTTCCCTCCTCGTTTCTCTTTGATGATTTGGTGGCCACAATGGAGCATATCGTAGCAAAAATTGAGGAGAAACAACAAAATTTGTCTACCTTTCAGAATTTCATTCAACCCCCTACTACTGAGGACATTGAAGGCATCACCCATCAAATAGTTTGGCTACTCTTCAAACAAGTAATCGATCTGCATGAGGCACAAGAGAATCTATGCACCATATCTATACCATCCATGGTCGACTGGTTGCCTCTGTAGACCATGATATGAAAGCTCTAACTCCATTTTCGATTGAATAAGGCTATGGTCTTCGAACCAAAAATTTTGGGTTCCCATTCCGCAGGAAAAATGCCCCTAGTAGTCACCAAAAGTTGTGGAAGTAGTAAAATTCCCATGGTTGTGTTTCAAAATCTTTTTTGTTGAAACAGCCATGGGAAATCATTGCGACAAACATCATTTCTCATACCAAGGAATCTTTTATGTTACTGGCTCTCAGGTGGTGGGATGATTTTCAATATATACTGCTTCAACTTTCCAAAAATGAGTTCGGAAAATACATAGAGAAATTGTGGAAAGACACCAAGCCTTTGTATTGTTTTTAGATTATTGTATGAAGACTCACAGACTGTGCCATTATTGTTCAACCTTTTTGTTTCTTAGCTAGTTGACAAAACATTATATTGTGTTGTTATTTTACTAAGTACTTTATTTGCAAAACTTTTATAATTTCAATATAAGTTTGCTAATTCAGACCATGTCTTGGACTCTTCTTTTCAGTAAATTTTTATGGAAGTTATTTTATGTTATTTGGTAAACTTCTTAGGCTTTTCATCTATGTTATCTATTATTTTCAGACATGCAAATTGTTGAACGAACCCTTAAATCCCATCTGAAAGGAATATTTATTGTGCCCACACCTACATCTTGGTGCATTGCCTTAGGTTAGATCTTTATTTTTTATATATGCTTCCTTTTCCCATTCCAAACCCCCAAATACAGAAGGAGCCAACTTCTTTAAAAAACCCAGAGGTCACTCAGTTTAGTGCAATTGGTCCCCCATTAACTGAGTTTCCCATAAGGCTATTGCTTGGCATTTTTAGGCATCAACAAGATGCATGGATGAAATTTGAACAATGCAAGACTCACTTTAAGAGACCCGAAATCACTTTAAAGGAATATTAATGACATGCAAACCTTCCTTAGGCTAAAGATAGAGAGAAAATGGAAGATGGAATCACTTAGAAAATAAGTACTTAGGATTGATTTGATGGCTTCTTTCATCTCCTCAACTTAGAATTCTTCATGATTCTCCATAGGAATCCATGATCAACCCTTTGTAATGCAAGATCTTGGGCAAAAAGTGAGCTTGAAGACCTATAAAAACCCTTGAATGTTGTCCTAAAGCTTCAACTTTGCTATAGATAGACTTATGAATCTTCTTGTGAAAGATATTCAGCACTTGACTTTTGAATTTGTTTGTTAAAAATGATTAGATGTTGTGAAAAATGACCTAAAAACTTATATTTATAGGCAGTCATACCTAATTAAGCATTATTTATACCTCACAGGCTGACATCCATCAGAAATTTGAATTAGGTCGGTGATTTTCTTGCTCAAAATTGAAAAATCCCACAAAAGGGACTAAGTTGCCACCCTAGGAGACTTAGTCCCACTAGAGGGGACTCATTCGCCTAAGGTGGTGAGTGGGTCCCACTTGAGGTTTTTTGAGGTGGGTTTTTTGAAACTTGATTAATTTAATTGTTATTTGTCAGGGTTTATATGATTTTTTAGTGGAATAAGCCTCAAGGTCCAAAATAATGGGTCTTAGGGGCCTATAAATGGTAAGTTTAAGGAGTGATTAATGCAAGCATACTAAAATAGGTCCAACTTAAGCATGAAATTACCTCTTTCTTCAAGAGTATATAATTTTCTATGCTAAATTTAGCCCCCACTTTAGCCCCCATATGACTCTATGTGCATATGCAAGCTAAAGGACTCTAAACAGTACACTTTATTTCATAAAAGGATACTCATTCATAAAGTGGGAGAATGAAGCCCCTAGTATAGTTATTTGTAAAACCACAACATTAAGAACTGCATCTTGCAACATGAATTTTTTGGTTGTCCAAAAATCCTTTTATGCAACTTCTAGAAATCAAATTCGAGGGTAGATGTATTCCCCCCCTTGATTTTGCTTGCTTTATGGAGGTGGAATCAAGGTAGCAATCTAACCACATCGAATAGGATTAATCACACCATAGGGAATTTCCAAGCACCATGCCACATAAAAATGGATGATTGATGATTTCGGGAAGGAAATCACGATTCCAAAGCAACAAACGGCATCAAAAATGGAGTTCATTGGCACCCTTTATGTTGATTTGAATAAAAAGTACTTTTTAACCTTAATGTAGTAAAAACCCTAATTTTATACATAAGAGCTAGTGAAGTAAATTGTCACTTACTTTGTCATTTTATCTTCTTGTAGCTTGAGAGTGATGAGAGAATAGTAAAATATGTCAAGAAAATGAGGCTATGAGCTTGCGAGACTAGATGTGCTACAAGATCAGGTGGCGTGAGGTGAGTGTCAGCATGAGGTGAGTTGATTCTACTACCTTCGCTTAGTGTTTATGAAATTATTTTCAGATGATTTTTTTATGCATGTATAGGTTAATTTAGGATCCTAGAAAAAATCTCGCAAAGTGTCCCCTTTTTTCGTGAAGTGTCCCACTTGTTCACATAGTGTCCCTTTTGTTCACAAAGTGTCTCTTTTTCGCAAAGTGTCCCGTTTCTTCATGAAGTGTCCCAAAAGGGTTCTAAATTGTCTAGGGCCTTTAGGAAAGCACACTAAAGGGAATTTAGCACACTTTTATGATGGATAATATAAAATTTAAGGATTTGAGATTGCTTATAGGGTGTATTTTTTCTTTATTGATAGGTACCTACCTGTTTGCGTCAATGTCTAGGTAGTAGACAGCTTAGCTTTCTTAGAGATCTAGCCCCCATACTTTCAACAGAGGACATAGAGTACTTGCAGGCTGTTGGGATATATTGGGCATACCTTATGCCTCCCATGAGGTACCATGATGCGATGTTGATGGCTCTAGCCGAGCACTGGGATCTAGATACCTATACATTCCACCTTCCAACTGGTGAGATGACGATCACTCTAGAGTACATCCACCATATCCTCTGAGTTTCTATCTGGGGAAAGTGGGTATGCTTCTAGAGAAATCATACATTTTACGAGTAGAAGGCTGACATGCAGTATTGCCTAGATGGGCCAATGCATGACGAGTGAGTGAAAGGACGGATTGATCTTTCGATGTTGTTATATTCATGAGCCCTGGTGATGAGATGGATTATGATGCACATAATTGCACTAGTACTCATCCCATATGGGTATGCAACACACCTAGAGGAAGGACTAGTACACCTAATACGTTGGATGGTAGAGCACAGGACAGTATATGCCTGGGGACGTTGTATCCGAGCGCATTTATACTATGATCTTGGATGGTTTGTTTTTCAGGAGGTGGACAAGATGGTACACTATACACTTCTACAAGTTTGGTGCCTTGAGCATATCACATGTACCAGACCTACCAGCTTCCCATGTCTGACAATAGTGGGGTATCCTTGGGCCCTTAGCTATCCTCTACGATGGTTGTGGTAGTACAAGGATTTGCACTTTTGGAGAGTGAGATTTGACCGAATGGAGGAGGAAGAGATCCTTTGGAGACCTTATCAACTTACACTGTAATGGCCATTTCACACGAGACAGTTGAGGAGGTTACAGCTAGATAGATTTTTGGTTGGTTGACATGACCATGTAGTATGTCCTTTCTAGTACAATCGGTCATGCGGCAATTTGGGAAGATTCAGACACCACCAAAGGAATGAGCTTTTTTCAGGAGATCGGTACAGAGTTCCCAGAGACCAGGTGATACAATACGGCTCACTTTAGATAATGTTGTCGAGAGTGACTCTGAGTACTTAGATCATGATGAGCCTCTGGTCTCCAATGCGAATGATGTCGGTGCCACAAATGATTATGAGGAGTGGTGGACAGTATCACGACTAGCTCCTATATTTCTAATTGATGAGCCTATAGGAGATGCAGGACCATTGCCAGATGAGGGAGGTGATAGAGAGGACAGGGCCGAGGAGACACGGTACAAGGTTGTAGACATATTTACCGATGTCATTGATGAGGATTATGATGAGGATGCAGATCCTAAATATGATGGCCAAGATGAAGGAGACAAGGATGAGGATGAGGATGACTAAGAGGAGGATAAGGAGGAGGAGTTACCCCTGAGTGAGGGTGATGAGGTAGCAGCTAAGGATCAACACGAGTGGGGAGAGCCCTCACTCATTTGTATGACTAGATCATGAGCAGCGACTGCAGTAGGCATCAGTACCCACAGTCATGGAGGAGCTAGCACATCTTCCATGCCCCCTGCACAGGACGAGGTTGATTTTTCTCAGCATGCCAAATATATAGGTGATGATATTTAATTTATGTATGTATTTTATGTTAATGCTTATGCTTTATATATATATATATATATATATATATATATATATATATATATCATGATGTGTACTGATTGTTTACTATTTCTACCTTGCAGGAGTCCCGAGATACTATCGATACTTCTACCGATAGGCAACTACAAAGATAGTGCCAGCATCTATTGATGAAGAGGTGATGGACTCAGACTATGTGACCCCACCTATTGTGGAGCAGGATCTAGAGTCACTCAGGCCATTCGTTAGATTGTAGGTAGCATATGAGAGTTTGAGGAGATGAGTCTGCTAAACAGAGGAACAATCATCCTAGACCCCAGGAGAGGTTGAGAGACTAGAGTAAGAGGTAGATCGACTATAGGTGGAGAGGGATCATATAGTAGGGGAACATCAGGAGGCCCTTGGATAGATACAAGGCTTAGAGTTTGCTCTCAAATCTAGTGGACTGCAATCACGATCACACACTACCATCTCTCGATGTCCTACTACCAGACCATCATGAGTACCATATCCTGAGGGATCAGGTAGTCACAGACCTTAGTGAGATTGTATACATTGATGACATGTACAAAAAACTTTGATATATATATATATATATGAGTATTTGATGTTTTATTACTTGTTATGTGTTAAATGTTAAATGACAATGTGATTAATTAAATAAATTTTGTAAAATTATTTAATTAATGTCTTCATGTTTTAACATATTTTATGTGATCTAATTAAAACTTACAGTAGTTTCTCTTAGATACAACATTGTGATTGAGTATGTTATGCTAAATTAAATGCACCTATGATCCAACTTAACATAACACACAAGATGAATTTGAATAGTATGAAACCTAAAGCAACTATTAAAGTAAATTAAATAATTACTTTAGTGCTCAAGACACACACATAAATATTTTTCAAGAACAAAGCAATGTGAAAGCATATAGGATATAATTCGATAGCTTCTAACAACACTGCTTTATCATTCATACCATTCAAATGGATTAGACATAATACTGATGTAGATGCACAACATTGATAGGGTCTTTAAAGGATGTACCATCTAGCTCTGTTAATGTGTAAGCGCCAAATCCATAACTTGTATTGATTATATATGGTCCTAACCAATTAGGACTGAATTTTCCTTTTTCAGCATAGTCCACAGTAGTGTTTCATTTATTTGCATACAAGACTAAATCGCCCTTATTAAATATCCTAGGGATGACATGATGATTATGTTTACGTCGTAATTGCTTAGTGTAAGCTTGGAGATGCTCAAGAGTGTTAATGTGTTGTTCATAAAGCATTTCAAGCTAGTGTAATCTTTGTTCGTTATAGGTGTTGTTATCGATAATACCTTGAAGAGCAATCCTTAATGTAGGGATTTCTAACTCCAGGGGTATGATTGCCTCAGTACCATAGACAAGGTTGTAGGGTGTAGTTCCTGTAGATAATCAGACACTTGTTCGATAGGCCCATAGTGCATATTGTAATTGTGTGTGCCAATCCTTGTGATGTTTGTTAATAGTTTTCTTGAGGATTTGTTTGAGAGTCTTATTAGTGATTTTAGCTTGACCATTAGATTGTGGGTAGTATGGTGTTCAAAAGTGATGTTGGATATGAAATGTGTCCAAGAACTTCTTCACATCATTGTTCTTAAATGGCATTCCATTGTCAGAAATTAATGTGGAAGGGAGTCTAAAGCAGGCAATAATGTGTTCCAATATAAAACGACATATCACATCAGCAGTGGTGGATCGAAGGGAAATAGCTTCTACCCATTTTGTAAAATAATCGGTTGTTGTAATGATAAATGTATGTCCAGGGGAAGAAGGTGGTGAATTTTTTCCAATTAGATCCAATCCCCATACAGAGAACGAACAAATAGGGATTTGGGCATGGAGCTCAAAAGCAGGAGCATGAATCAAATTGTTGTGTTCTTGACATTTGTGACATCTCTTAAAATACACAAAGCAATCTTTTTCCATATTTCTCCAGTAGTATCCCATAAGAATGAGTTTTTGCACTAAGGATCTTCCTCCAAAATGACCTCCACAAGCGCCCGCATGGACCTGTTCAAATGCTATAGTGATTTCAGAATCCCTAAGACATCTAAGTAAAATATCATCAAAGGACCTTCTATAAAACACATCAGCAAGGATTATGTACTTGGTTGCTAATTTTTGTAATCAAGTTCAGGTGTTTGTTGTTGTAGGTATGGGAATGGTACCATATTTTAAATAGTTATATATGGTATCATACCATTCACTCAAGTCATCCTTAGTTGTTGTGAACACTTCTTCAGATTTATTAGTTATCGAAGGTTTCATGATGGGGTGAACAGTAAACGTGATGTCTTTGGAAGGATCTTTCAAGGTGATATAAGAGAGGCCATACTCTCCATTGCATCTTCATATTGATTATCTTTTCATGGGATGTTATCAATGGTGAATGATTCAAACTGTTCCAACAAGGTCATTGTGAGATCCTTATATTTCGATAATTTTTCATGTTTAGCTTGGTAGACTCCATTTTTTTTATCACTAATTGTGAATCGCCAAAGATCTTAATATCTTTGACATGTATGATTAAAGCAGCACTTAATCCAACAATTAACACCTCATATTTGGCTGTGTTATTTGTACATAGGAAATTTAATCGATACGACAAGGGAATAGGCTTTCCTATGAGTGGAATTAATATAACCCCAGTGCTAGAGCTTCTTCTACACTTGAATCCATCAAAATATAATTCCCATGTAGGAACCTCTATTGTCAACACATTGTGATCATCGAGAAAAGAGTCATTGCTAGGTAGTGATAAAGGAGGAGCATCAGCTAAGTGGTCTGTCAAGGCTTGACCTTTGATTCCTTTTTGTGAAAAAAACTTAAGTTCAAACTCAGTCAACAACATCACCCATTTAGGTAGACATCCTAATAAGTTTTTTTTATTAAAAAGATGTTTGAGAGGATCAAATTTTATCATTGCTTGTATTTCCGCATTTATTAAATAGTGTCACAACTTACTAGTAATGAATACAAGAGCCAAACATTGTTTTTCGATTGGTGTGTAGTGTGTTTCATAATCTATTAAATTTTGGCTAATATAATAAATAGGATGTTCTTTATCGATGTCATCTTGTTGAGCTAACAATGTTGCAAGAGCATGGGTTGATGCGACTATATAAAGGATGAATGGTTTGCTTGGCATAGCGGGTTGTAAAATAGGTGGAGTTGGAAGGTATTCCTTTAAACTCTCAAAGGCCTATTTACAATCCTCATTCCAATCAAAATGCGCATCCCATTTTAGGAGATGTGTGAAAGGTAACGTTCGATCGACTAAGGATGCGACAAAACGATGGATGGCTTGAATTCTTCCTTGTAACTTGCACAATTGGGAAATGTTTCTAGGAGGTGGCATGTTGATTATAACATCAACTTTCTTTTTGTCAACCTCAATGCCTTTGTGAGATATGATAAACCCTAAAAAATTTCCACTATCTACTCCAAAGACACACTTTTTCAAATTTAATCTCATGTTGCATTTGCACATCCATTCAAAGATCTTCTGAAGAACATTCATATTGTCTTGTTGTGTTAAGGATTTGGCTAGGATGTCATCAACATAATCTTCCAAGATTTTATGTATGTAATAATGAAATATCAATGTCATGGCTCATTGATAGGTTGTGCCTACATTCTTTAACCCGAAAGGCATCATAACGCAACAAAATATCCCCCAAATACTTGTAAATGTTGTCTTATATTGATCTTGTGGGTTAATGAAGATTTGAATATATCCAAAAAATCCATCGATGAATGACAACAAAGAATGTCCCACAGTTGAATCCACTATCATGTTGATATTAGGAAGGGGAAAATCATATTTTAAAGAGGCTTTATTCAAGTCACGAAAATCTATACACATCCTAATACGATTGTCAGGTTTTGCAACTACAACAATGTTTGAGATCCAAGGAGAATAATCAATAGGTCAAATGAAACCTACATCAAGGAGTTTTTCAAGTTATCCTTTAACAAACAAGGCTATTTTAGGATTCATTTTTCATATCTTTTGTCGAACAGGCTTAGCATTTTCAGCAAGAATGATGTTATATGTCACTATCTTCAGATCTATTCCTAGCATGTTTGAATATTTCCAAGCAAATAATTTAGGAAATTCATGAAGCAAGGTTGTAGTATCCTCTTGTTCTTCATCATCAAGGCACTTTCCTATTTTAATGACTTTTTCTTTATCATCTATGTCCATTGGTATATCAGTTGTATCTCCCAAGGGAAGCGCATTTGACTTAGGAAAATCAAAATCATATGGTTCCATGCTTGTGTATTTCTCATTGGTTTTGATATCTTTTTGCTTGGTACAGATCATAGCACACATAACTTTTGTCTTTGAAGAAGATATATTATCATAAGCACCTAACATTTGTTTCAAAGCCTCATCATTTTCAAAATAATCCCATGATGGTGGTAAATCCATATCAAGTAATTTAGGGTACTTTATTGTGAGATTGGTTCTTGGTTTACATGTGATGGTATTGATGTTTAGCGATGGTCATTGATTTTCTTTTGTTATCTTAGAAAAAGAATATCCCAAACCAGTCTTTGTCTCTTGTGTATTAGGTTCTATAGGGACTCAGTTTCCTTGTTCATTCTTTCCACATCCTTTACCACTATATCCCAATTGTTTTACAAGTTCATAACCCCTTCCATAAAGTCTTTCCATTTCCTTCGAGTTAGGTGATTGTTGATAATCTATCTCATCAAAATTGGTTGTGTAAGTTGTATTTTCTTTCAAAGTGGATGAGGTATATGCTTGGGAAGGTTCTTCTGAATTCTGAGCTAACATAATCATTATTTGTTCTTGTTTAAATTCATCCTCTTTTCATGTGATTATATATTTTCCCATAAATGAAGGTATGAATTCTAATGATCCCCAATCATCACCTAGAAATTTAGACACAAGTTCTTCTTGTTTGTTGATCTGAAGAGGTTCTATGTGAGATGTTGGAATCGATATGTTCAGAGTACTTGTCATTCCTTTTTCAAGTTGTAAGCAACTTTCAAGCTCGGGGTCTATTTCAACTTGATAAACTTTTTTGTTATAAACACATTTCATTATTCGATGAAGGGTCGAAGGCACCAAATGCATCTCATGAATCTACGGTCTTCCCAAAAGAAGATTGTATGAAAGATCATAGGGCATGACATGAATAGGATTTTGCAAGGTAGCCATTCTGACTATAATAGGTAAGGTAATTACACAGAGTGGTTGCTTTGTTATATTATCAAATCCTCAAATAGATAAGGAATCAGGTTTGATTTGTGATTTATCCACACGTAATCTATCTAGAAGTTTCACATTGCACACATTAAGGGCAGAGCCATTGTTAACAAGGGTTCATTTGATGCCTATTCGATTGAATTGGGATATTATCATAAAGGCTTCATTTTGCTTCCTTAATTCTAATGGAGGGAGCTCATGTTGATGGAAGGTAATTCCTACATTAACTATATTCATTCCTTGTATTAGATTTTCCACATCATTTGCATCTATACCAGGAGGAACCACTATTTTTTGCAATGTTGTTTGGAGCATAGTGTGATAGTTTGGTGAATTCTTAATTAGGTCCCAAAGGGAGATCTTGGCAAGAGTATTCTTAAGTTTCTCAACAAGATCATGCTCCCTAATGTGTGAATTTAATTGAGGAGCACTAGGCAATATGGGATTGGGAAAAGGTAAGGGTGTTGGGGTGGGTTGTTGTGGTTGTGGATTATTTCTAGTGTTATATGTGTGAGCAACAACATCATGGTTAGGTGGGTAAAGGGTAAACTCGAGTTTAGGTGGAGGTTGAGGCTTATGTGAAGGTGGGTAAAGGACAAGTTGAGATTGAATTACATTTACATATTTTGTTTTAGGTTTCTCACAACAAACCTCAATGGATGGATTCGGTGAGATGAAGTCCTAAAAGGATTCATATAACATATCAAATTCATCACGACTAAAAGGTTTGCAAGGTAAGTTATCTTTGGTTGGTTTGGGTTTTTTGTGACAAACCTTAGTAGATGAACTTAGTGAGGGGAAGCCCTGGATGGCTTCATCTAACATATCCAATTCATCACTACTAAAAGGTTTGGATAATATAGTTTTTTCTAAAATGAAGCATTGTGTGTATTGTTTCATTTGATGTATTTAGGTTTTTTTTTTCATTTTTGGATGAATCTGATCTAAATGGACTAGAAACTAATGCTGAAATTAAAAATTGTAAAAATATAATGCTATCCATAATTTCCATGAAATTAAATGATGCTATTTCTAATGATTTCAATGTAATGGAAGATAACTAAATTAAAATAGAAAAGTAACTGAGACAAACAAAAACTTAAGAACTTGGAAATTGAATTTCTTTTTATAGTGATGCAAAATGTGTATTGGGACTAAGTCACCCAAGGTAGCGACTGAGTCCCAGTAGAGGTATTTTTTTTTTTTTCTAAATTTTTTGATGGATGTTATGTCTTCTATGTTGTACAATGAAAATCTAAAGTACAGATGCAAAATTTCACTATTGTTCATGGAAATAAAGTGCAATAATGCAAGCTTAAATGAGTTTTTTACTAATGCAAGGCATGAAACCCTAGAATGCAAATGAAATAATACAAAAGGAAATGTAAGCTATTCCTAGGGTGTAAATGCACTGTAAATTATAAATAGAGTGTTCTAAATGTAGGTTCACCAAAATGAACCAAAGACTTTTGGAATAAAGGGCTCTCTTGCACTTCTAGGGTTTTGCACCTAAAAGGAGAGAGGTATACCAAAAACCTTGATGGCTCACTCAAGACTAATGCAAATATGATTGAAATATTTCCAAGGAGAATGATATAAATGCAGAAATTGATAAAATTGATCAACTATTAAATGGAAACTAAGAAATGTAAAGTGTTTGAAAACACAGTGTTGTATGCAAAAAAATAGATTAAATGCAATATAGAACAAGATAGAGAAGCTAAATAGAAGGATTGCACCTAGAAACTAATGGTAGTCAAAGTGAATATTGTAAATATCTCTTCAATTCTAGAAAATTTAATTTTTTGGCCAACTGGGACACATACACCAAGCTAGGCGACTTAGTCCCAGATAGTGGTTTTTTCCCAAAAAGTAGTTTCAGGGAAATGGGTATTGGAATCTACAAAATAATCTAGAAAATACCTCCAGTGGGACTCATATGCCATTGATGGTGACTTAGTCATTTTTTGCTTTTCCAAAAATTGAAATTACATATCTGTACTCCAACACCTGTACTTCATTCCCAAAATGAAAACCAAATCTGAATCTATGAGAACACCAGCAAAACAAAATATAATTTGATTTCTAATGGGGGGTCTTCCTCGGTCAAACCCCTAGTTTGGTATTTAAACCTTGAAAGAGAATGAAATATGCAACAAAACCCTAGCCCTAAGTGCATCTAAGACTAGGAAATCTAAAACAAGATGCAACCCTATTCTAACATGCAAGAATAAGATGCATGAATGAAATTTGAAAAATGCAAGACTCGCTTTAAGAGACTCTAAATCACTTTAAACAAATCTTAATGACATGCAAACCTTCCTTAGGCTGAAGATAGAGAGAAAATGGAAGATGGAATCACTTAGAAAATAAGTCCTTAGGATTGACTTGATGGCTAGTTGCATCTCCTCAACCTAGAATTCTTCATGATTCTCCATGGGCATCCATGATCAACCCTTTGCACACTCGCTATTATTGTGCATGCCTTGAATTTCAACTGGTTGACATACAAAGACAAAGAACCTTTTTCTACTTCAATATTTTTTCATATTAAATATATCCTTTGGAAACTCGAGAATCTGTTAATACTAGTGTAGACATACTCTCCTTCCAAACCACATAGAAAAAATGCATTTATGAAAGAAACACTGAACATAATTGTATTTCCAAAGAAATCTCTCTACCCAAAAGATATCCTTATACAAAAATATACTGATATAGAATTTTGAACCACCACAAACATAGATAATAGATGCAAGAAAGATATTGCAAGCATACAAAAACAATTGATAATATATATTTCTTGATTTTGTATCTTGATAGTAAAATCACCAACACTAAACACATTGAAATTTTGGCATACAACACTTTAAGTCAAGGGGAATATAATGCTAATTCAAAGTACTCCTATACCCTTGAAAAACTTCTAACTAGAAACTATGTCATCATTGATAGCCTTTGACATCAATGACAACCTGTGTTCAACAATCTCCCCGTTTTTCATTGATGGAAAAAAAAAACTTCTAGACCACCACCACATCAACTTTTAGAATGTTTTTTTTTTGTAAAATTTTCTCCCCCTATGGAAGATATAGTATTATGAGATCATTATTCTTTATATAATAAATTCAACATGATCACTCACTCATCAATTCAACATCACTCACTCATCAATTCAACATCACAATTTAGCATTTTGAGTTCACTCTCTCCCCCTTTGACATCAATGGAAAAGGATCAACAATTCTCCCCCAACAAGGAGGCACCACTTTTCCACACTAATGCTGACATTTTCATCCACATCCTTCTCCTACAATCCAGAAACATGTTTCCCAGATATACTCCCCCTTATTCCATGCTTCATTATCTTTGTTCAAATGCTCTACAAGACCACCAAGCCTTCTTACGATAGGGAGACAAGGCTCCCCCTCAACCTATGCTTCCTCTTCATTCAAGAGGAGGGAGCAACAACTCCCAAATTTTTTTGGAGAAACTCAAGTGTCTCCTTAAGGAATGGCTTTGTGAATATATCTACAACTTTCTCCTTTGTATCAACATACTCCAATCTTGTACCTCTTTCTCTATAACCATGGTACAGGAGCACCTAAAACATGTAATTGCAAAAATGCACTATTTGTAGGTTGGTCTAGGAAATAAGGGGTAAATAGAGTATTTCATATTAATAAAGGTTTGATAAGACCACTTTTAATGTATTTGGGGGTTCTAGTGTTAGTTTGGTTCAAAAGTTGCATTATGATGTAATAATTGTCAATAAATTGTCAAATAGTGCAAAATTAAGGTATTTAAAGAGTCTAGGTAGTTGAATAGTTGGTTATTGGCATTTCTAGTTGGTTTTTTATGAGAATTTGTATTTAAAAGCCTATGGAAGGCTCAAGAAAAGGTGGTTGGAGAGTTTTTTTTTTAATATCTCAATAAAAGAACTTAGTTTTCAGTTAATTTTTGAGTTTTTTGTGTAATTCTTGCCTGTGTACGGGTCCGTACAGTAGATCCGGGCCTTCAAATGTTTTGAATTTGTGTGGCATGGTGTTACATATCTTTTAAATCCATTTTTAAAGACATTCATTGAGTCTAAACACTTTTAGTGGTTGATTTCTCTTAGTTGGTCTATAGCAGGGGTTTGGGTATTTTGAAGTCCATAATGTATTAAACAGGCCATTACTCCTCCTATGATTATTGTAACTTAGAGGAATGGTCATGTATGTTTAGGCATAGGGTTAGGAATAGGATTACAATTCTGGTGGAGCCAATAATGTTGATTCTCTATGCTTCCTTGATGAAATTATGGGTTTAGGCCTTTGAAATCAAGGCTAGAATATGCAAGTTGGTGAATTTGGTCTAAGAGGATTTGGAACTTGTTTGTTCCTACATTTCTAAGGGTATCCTAATGTGTTTAGATGGTCTGAGAAGTTGGGAGAGGCTAGGTGTGAGGAGGAAGTTGAAAACCCTATTAGGAAGGGGTGAAAAAGAGTGAAAAAGTGAGGTTTTACAAAGAAAGTGCATAAAAAACTTGAGGGAAGCATCATATGACATTGTTTTGAGCATGCAAAAGTGGAAAAATGAAGGAATCGAGTGGTTTTAAGTTTGTATGAGATCGGGACATAATATTTACAATAGACCCTAGATTTTTGCTTGCAAAAAGGAGGGTTTTTGAGTAAGGGGTCAAAATGAGCTTTGGGGGTTCTAAGACCTAGTGAATCCTTGGATTTTAATCATAACTCAAGATGGTTTCCAATTTTTTTGGTTTGGGGTTGCAATCTTGGAGGGGTTCTTTTGTAAATTGACCTATTTGGAGGCCTAAAATAGTGGAAAGGTTAGATTTCTCAAAGTTGTTCCAATGGAGACATCTGAGGGTTTAAGATATGTTTTGTAACTTTGTAATGGGTGTCTAAATCATCCATTTTTTTTTCAACTATTTTGGAAAGGTTTGGAGTTAAGGGCCTAAAACCGGTTTTGCACTACTACTAGGTTTGTAAGGGTGAAAGTGGGAAATCCTACCTCTGATTGATTTCAAACATTTGGGAGTTGTTTGGATTGGTCTAATAGATTCATTTAATATTTTTAGATGCCTCTTGAAGTTAAGTTGAAACTTTGAGTGGGTTTGGGTCCTCTATGTATGCATCAAAGTGGTATCAGAGCTAGCAAATAGATCTATTGCAGGTTAAAATTTGAAGATTGGAAGAAGCCATTATGCAACCAATGAAGGAGGTCAAAGAAATCCAAGCAAGGTTTGCAGGAATGAAGTAGAGACAATCCATATTCCAGACCAAATGCAAATGCAGAGGCAAGGTATGTAAAGTAATGATTGGTTCAGGTTCATTGGATAATGTTGTTTCAGAGGAAATCATTGAAAAGTTACATTTTACAAGGATAATCCATGAATCACCTTATAAGGCATATTGGGTAAATGATAGTCAACATATTGTGGTTAGTGAGTAAGCATTTGTAGATTTTCAAATTGGTCCTTACAAAGATGTTGTATTATGTGATATTATGCATATAAGAGATTGTCACATGATACTAGGTAGAGCTTGGCAATATGATAGGTTTGCTATACATGATGGAAGACTTAATGTGTATAAAATTGAAAAGGATGGGAAAAATTATACCTTGATTTTTTTGCTAGATGATGGAGCACAAAGGAGGGTAGACATGTGTGGAAAAAGAGAGTTTCTAGAACAAAAGGAACAAGGGCATAATGGAGAAATAGAGGAGCATAACATATATGCCATGGATAGAGTAAAGAACCATGAAGAAGCATTGGGAAAAACAAGGAAGCTTAAGGACACAAGGGAAGTAGAGAAAGTGAAGGTTAGAGGTGAAAAGACCTTGAAGGTACAAGATGAGGATGGAGGATGTGGTGAAGACAAAGGAAGGTTAGAGTTTCTGCAAATGCAAGCAAAAGAGGATAAAGCAGCAAAGCATAGGTCTGTTACAGAGGTTTGTGAAAGGGGGAGCTTTGGGACTGAGTTTCTACATAGAGAAAGAGGTCAGAGTGAAGAAGAGTTTTCAATGGGAGGCAGCAAGAGACTGATGACAAAGAAGTTAGTTGCAGCAAGCATGTGATGACAAGAAGGATGAAAGAACCCAGAAAAAGGAAATGTGAAAAGAGGAAAGGATGATAGGAAGCCATGGAAGGATTGAAAAGGGTGAAGAACTCATAGTGGGAACAATTCTATGTCCCTTGAAGAAGGAGAAGCACAAGGAGCAGCCAAGTACTACTAAAACAATGGAATTTAAGTCAAAAAGCATAGAGGAATGGATGTCAAAGGATGCAAAGGTAACTAAGACAGTAAGACTGATGCAAAGTTTGATGGTTAATGAAACTGAAAGTGCAAAGATGGTAAAATTCAAGAGTGGAGGACAAGTCAAGGTAGAAGAGAGGTTAATGAGGAAAAAAGGTGGTTAGGAAAGGAAGGTATGACAGTGGAAAGTGAAAACAAGCTCAGGGAGAGTATGGTAAGAGTGATGAGTTGTCCATTGAAGGGACAAGAGAACAAAGGCTCTGAGATCACAGTGGTGATAAAAATTTTAGAGAAGGACAAGAAGTCAGAGATTGTATTGAGCCAAAGTGAATGGCATGAGACAGTGAATGAAAATTGGAAAGAGTTTGAAGAGTATGAAGAGAAAAAGGCAATTACAATCATCTTGAATGGTGAAGAGGATGAGTGAAGTTTCAGTGTTGAGAGACACTAGAGCGTTGATGGTGAGTGGCCTAGTGAAGGCTAGAGAAGAAGAGTTTGAGGGATATGGTGTTAGGATAGGGGATTGTCCTTGGTTGTCATATTTGGTTGTGTGTAAAATGTATGCTACTATGGGGATGGTTCTAAGCATAAAGAATTGAAGAAAGATTGTGAAGAGAAGAGTTGAAGGGAAGAGATACATGTGTAGTTGGAAAAGGCTCATGGAAGAGCATGAAACATAGATACTAATGTATGGATGTTTAGCTTTGTGTACTGAAATTTTGTTTGCAGGTGTCAATGAAGACAAAAAGCAGCAAGAAGATCCATTTGAGAAGGATCAAGCATGGAAAGACCAAGACAAAGCAAAGCATGAAGGGTACAAAGTGCCTTGGAGGAAGATTTTCATTCAAGTGACTTGGAGTAGGTTTGAAGGGATTGTGAAGAAGATAGGAGTAGACCTATGGAGTGATTTATGGGGCATAAATATTTTGTACCCAAGGAGTATGGTGCAGGAGATAGGTGTGAGGAGGAAGTTGAAAACCCTATTAGGAAGGGGTGGAGTGAAAAAGTGAGGTTTTACAAAGCAAGTGTATAAATAACTTGAGGGAAACATCATATGATGTTGCTTTGAGAATGTGTAGGTGGAAAAATGAAGGAATCAAGTGGTTTTAAGTCTATATGAGATCGAGACATATGATTTACAATAGACCCTAGAGTTTTGCTTACAAAAAGGAGGTTTTTTGAGTAAGGGGTCAAAATGAGCTTTGGGGGTCCTAAGACCTAGTGAATCCTTGGTTTTGAAGCATAACTCAAGAATTTTTCCAATTTTTTTGGTTTGCGGTTGCAATATTGGAGGGCTTCCTTTGTAAATTGACCTATTTGGAGGCCTAAAATGGTGAAAAGGTCAGATTTCTCAAAGTTGTTCCAATGGGGACATTTGAGGGTTTAAGACATGTTTTGTAATTCTATAATGGGTATCTGAATCATCCATTGGTTTTTCAACTATTTTGGAAAGGTTTGGAGTTAAGGGCCTAAAACCGATTTTGCACTGCTACTAGGTTTGTAAGGGTGAAAGTGGGAAATCCTACCTCTGATTGATTTCAAACATTTGGGAGTTGTTTGGATTGGCCTAATAGATCCATTTAATATTGTTAGATGACTCTTGAAGTTAAGTTGACACTTTGAGTGGGTTTGGGTCCTCTATGTCTACATCAAACCTTTTCCCTCAAGAAGTGATACTTGATTGCAATGTGCTTTTTTCTTGATTGCATCACTAGATTCATTGAAATGTTTATTGAATTGGTGTTATCACAAAGAATAGTGATAGGGTCTGCAAACTCAATCTTCATTTCCTTCAAATTTTACTTCATCCAAAGCACTTGAGTTCAACATGATGTTGCAACAATATATTATGCTTCTATTGTACATAGAGAAATTGATTCATGCTTCTTACTCAACTAGGACACCAAATTTTCACTAAGGAAGAATGCACCACCACTTTTGATCTTCTAGTCATCAACACATCCTACCCAATCTACATCCATGTATGGAGTTAGAGTGAAATTTTCACTCTTTGGATACCATAGTCCAAAATCTTCAATAGCCTTCAAATACCTAAATGTCCTCTTTACTGCTTTAACATAAGTCTCTTTAGGTGTTTCTTGGAATCTCGCAACTATTCCAACTACCTACATAATATCTAGTCTAGATGTTGTCGCATACAAAAAACTACCAATCATGGACTTGTACAAAGTCTGATCTGCCAGAGAAAATTCATCATCTTTACTTAATTTGTATCTGGTAACCATAGGTTTTGCAACCAATTTGCAATCTTCCATCCTAAACTTGCTTAAAATCTCTTTGATATAATTATGTTGTGAGATGAAAATTCCTTTATCTGATTGTACAATTTGCAACCCAAGAAAGAAAGATAGTTCTCCTAACTTAAACATCTCAAATTCATTATGCATTGTCTTATGAAATTCTTGGCACATGTTATAATTGCTACCTCCAAAAATAATTTCTTCCACATAGACCACAACTATCAGCAATTGATCTCCTTTTTTTTATGTACATATTACTATTTGCACTTCCTCTCCAAAATCCTTGTTGCTGCAAGTATCCATCCAACCTTGAATACCAAGCTCTGGAAGCTTGCTTGAGTCCATACAAAGCCTTCTTTAGTTTTTAAACATAATCTAGATTATTAGAACATTGAAATCCTTCTGGTTGTTCAATATAAACCTATTATTCAAGTTGTCCATTCAAGAATGTTGACTTGACATCCATCTAGTATACATTGATGTTCTTGAATGTTGAAAGAGCTAAAAAAATTATAATTGTCTCCAGTCTTTCCACTGGAGTAAATGTCTCTCCAAAGTCTACGCCTTCAACTTGAGCATACCCTTTACACACAAGTCTTGCCTTGTTCTAGATCACTTCACCTTCTTCATTTAGCTTATTTTTGTACATGCACTTGGTTCCAATTACATTCTTTTCTTTAGGCCTTGGGACAAGTTCCCAAGTTTCATTCTTCATTATCTGATTCAGTTCTTCCTCCATAGCTTCTATCCGGCCCTTTTCTGATTCATGAATTTTTCTCTTTACAACTCTTCTTCCACTTTCTGATAGTGGAGGACTCACAAAATTTCTTATATAGCTCCTTGCAATTTGTCTAAAGTTGTTGCATTTGAAATAAATGATATTAAATTTGTATAGAGGTGCAAATGCATTATTACTAGAAAAAATATTTCTCATTACCGAAGCTTTCCTACAGTCCATAGCCTTATGTCCAAATTTATTGCAATTGAAACAATAACCAAAGAAAGGAAAACTTAACCTAATATTGTATCCCTATCTTCTAGTTCTTCTTATCTTATTCTGCACTTGAATGAAGTCATCATTGTGTGCCATGCTTTCATCACTTGTCATGGTTCTTTCAGACTTCAAAATTATATAGCTTTTCACTTCTAGACTTGCTTAGTCTTCATAGGCTATTCTATCACCTTCTTTTGATCATCAAAACCTATTCCATTTTTGACATGCAGAGCTCTTTGACTTCCCAAAATCTAATTTACAATTTCAATACTTTTACCAAACTTCATTTGTAGTTGTTGTTTCACTTTCTCAAGCTCTTTTCTTACTTTCATAATTTTTACTTCATGTTTTTCATAGGCTTTATCTCTTGATAGCATCTTTTCTATCATAACCTCTTCAACTCTTTTTGCTTCTTCAGTCTGGGTCTTCAAATCAACAATCATATTTTATGCATTCTTCAACTCTTTGATACCTTTTCTTTGGCTCTCACTTCTTCTACAATTCTATTCTTCAACCTTTTGATTTCTTTTCCAGTACACATCAATTCCTCCATAAGATTTACCTCTTCTTCATTGTTTTTGGAACCCATTTTAGCATCTCCTTCAACAATCTCCAAAGCCATGAACACATCTTATTTTTCATCTCCAAATACATCTTCATATTCTTCTTCAATGGAATAGTCTTCTTCCTCATTAGTGTGGATACTCTTATGTTTCCTTTGACCTCTAAACTTTCTCTTAAATGATTTTCCATTCTTTTGCTCAACATTTTTAGTATTTTTATAGGGACACTTAGTCATAAAATTTCCTACTCCACAATTGAAACAATTGAAAGGTAATTTACCTTTGTACTTATCGGATCCTCTTTGTAGCTTCCTGATAAAATTTGTTTCTTCCTGATCTGATCCAAAATCAGAGTCTTGATCAACCTACTCCATAAACACTCTAAAAGCAGCCTCTTCCCTTATAGAATCTTCACTTTCAAATATCATCTCAAATACAATCAAAGTTCCTTGCAATTCAATCAATTTTAAAGTATTCAGGTCCTTGGCTTCCACAATAGTAGAGATTTTAGGATCAAACCTTCTAGGGAGAGATCTAAGTACCTTCTTCATACCAATCTTTTCTTCCAAACTATCACCAAGACCTCAGATATGATTGACAACTTCATCAACTCGGACCATGAATGTAGCAATGTTATCATCTTCTTTCATATTTAGACCTTAAAATTGAGCTATGTAAGTCTACAACCTATTTTCAATTTATCCCATATGTCCTTTGTTATTCTGCACTGCATCACTTTCACAAATTCAGAATTAGTCATTCCACATAAAATAGCATTCCTTGTCTTAGCATTGAGTTCACAAGCTCTCTTTCAAGCCTATTCCCTAGTAGGGTTTTTAGGAGGCTCATATCCTTCTACAACTAACATCCACATGTCCATTTCTAAAGCCATTAAATAGGAATCCATCCTAACCTTCAAAAAAGAAAAATTGGATCCATCAAAGATTGGTGCTCTATTTACAAAGAAACTTTCTTCTGCCATCTTGGACCTACCTTAATCTATTAGGCTTTCTTCAAATGAACTTGGCTTTGATACCAATTGAAGGGCACACAATATACTGAGAGGGGAGGGTGAATCAGTAGATAAAATCTATTTAAAACTCTTAACTCAAATGCACATATCAAAAATCACACTTAGCCAAAGCAAAAAGCTAATGATCAAGGAACAACATAAGAGCACACATCTACACAAATGAGCACTAGATATACGTGGAGACCTAGGATGGAAAAAACCTTGGTGAGAAAAGTTGCTTGGCTCTACTATCCAAATCCAACCTCACAATAAAAAAATATAAAAGTGAATTTTACACACTGAAGTAAGCACCAACCTACCAGAGATAACAATCCCCTATTGTGTAAATGTAGGCACCAACCTATTGGAGACACCAATCCCCAAATTAAATAATACAATAGGTAGAACATTAGTCCTATCGGAATACAATGATAAATCTTGTGGATCTTCAAGGTAACTCAACTCATGCCAGAGTTACAAATAACACTCTTCCTCATTGAATATGATCTTTTAGGCACACACGTTGGAATGTAATTCTTTGTTATATCTTCACCACCTTCTCTTCAATTTGTACCAGTGGCCAACACTACTTTACATAGATGTAATTATAATTCATGCAGCCATGCTTGAATACATGTTGACACATCTGAACATTTGAAATATATGCATGGCATTACATTAACACTCTTCCATGTCGACTAGGGATCTGTAAACAACTGAGATGACATAGGATAGACCTAAATTCAAATTATGTGAAACATGTAACACAATGGTCCGAAATTAAATTTTATTGCCTCCAAAATAACTTAAAGTTATATGGTACCACAAAGACTTTAACTAGGTCCTATCTTAACACCACATAGAAGATTTGAATTTTGCATGCAAGTAGTTGTTACCATACACAACTTGAACATCAACTGGTTGAAAAATAGACATGGAGAACCCTTTTTTACTTCAATCTTTTTGCATGTTGAACATATCCTTTGAAAACTCAGGAATCTAATAATACTAGTGTAGACATACTCTCCTTCCAAAGCACAAAGCAAAAATGCATTTCTGAAAGAAATGCTAACCATAATTGTATTTCCAGAAAAATCTCTCTTCCCAAAAGATATCCTTAAATAGAAACATACTAATACATACTTTTGAACAACCACATACATAGAGAATAGATGCAAGTAATATATTGCAATCATCTATCAAGAAATAGAATGGAGAGTCTATCATGGCCAACAATCTTCAAATGAAAATAAACACCTTCCCACCATCATATTCTTCATATTTTATAAATCAACCTCAGTGTGAGGTCATGTAAAAAAGACACCAAATTCTTTTAACCATGCACCTTTTGACACATGAGTAGTTAAGATAACTATGAAAGCATCACCTTCATCCTTGGAGGATCTCTCAAACTCATTATTAGAATCTACATTTTTCTTCTCCTCCTCCCTATAGTCTCTTCTTATATGTCCAAATTTTTCACTATTCTAAAAAATTTCCTTAAAATTATTAGGAAATTTGGATCTCCCATTGGATATGAATCTAGACTTATCTTGCTTCAAGTGTCCTTTCCTTTTTCTTTGGATATTCCACCAACCACTTGGACCTCCATATTTGACTCAAAACTCTTCATTCTCATTTATTTAGAAAAAAATTATGCAACCCATTCATCCATCTTATACTTTTTGGTAGTGCTCCCAATGGCCATAACCGAGTGGTCCTATAAATATAGCAAAGAACATAAAAAAACTGTACACTAATCTTCCTCTATTTTCACCTCTACATAGTATTTGGGCAACTATCATATTGAAGGAATTTAGATGTTTGATCGCATACCCATCATCCTCCATATTGAGAGTATATAGCTTATTTCTCAAGAAAAAATTAATCACTAGAGATTATCTTGATAAATTTCTCCAAAATTCTTACAAAATATTCATTATAGTAGTCTCCTCATGCACATTCAACAACACTAAACTAATCAAATTAACTCTAATAAGACCCTTTTTTTTTTGTCCATCTTGTTCCAGTGTTCTTGTGATGTAGTTGTAGGTTTAGATCTACATACTATGACCCATAGATCTTGGTCTACAAGAATATCCTCCATCTTGAGCTTCCAAAGCTCAATTTTTTTGTCTAAGAACATCTTCATCTCTATCCTTAATGTTCTTTCCATCTCTTCCTACATTAATATCAAAACCCTATTTGTGCAACCTTCCACTCAAACAAAGATTACTACCAAATTCCCTCTACCCAACACCTACAATTTGAGATAATAAGTCTCTGATAACAAATGAAAGGAAGCAAGGTATGAAAAACACTTTTTAAACTAATATTTTGAGGAGAGTGTTGTGTGAATTTTAATATTTTAATAATTATATAAATAACACATATAAACATAGATTAAACAATATACCATAACATAGGTGTATGTGGGAAAAAACCACACAATTCAAAGCATCCCAATGTATTATTTGGTAAACCATAGTTAAAATACACTTGTAGAGAAAACCTTCATAAGAATATCGCCAACCAAATATCTAGAGGAATTCTAAAAACTTAACAATATGTACAAAATCCATACACAACCTCCATCTCAATAATCTAAAATATCAGAGATACAATACATGAAATCATCAAATGATAATTAGAAAATCAACACCCAAAATTATCCCCAATTAAATATTTTTTATGATGTGTCATACATGCATCATAAGTTGGTCAACAAGTATAACTCTCCCTTAAAACTCTTTTATGTGTCCAAAAACTTTTGGTATTTCCTATACAAAATTCCGAAGGCTATAACTTTTGATATGGTGGGTTGATTGGGCCCATTTTTTAAAATTGGAGAGATCAAAAAGATATATAGAACAAGCAACCCCATAGATGGATTTGAACAATGTTAGTTGATAATTTTTATTTTTTATTTTAAATTAACTTAATATGACTCTTGATTTCCCAAAATAAAGACAAATAAGCAACAAACAGTCGGAGAGATCACCATTTCATTAGTGATCTTCCTTTGAATTTTGATTGAGGTACAACTCCCTTGCAAGATTTTTTTTCAAATTTAAAATATGGGTGTACTTTTAACTAGAAATTAGTAAAGGAAAACTAACATTTTCTCATAGCCATGATAGAAATACAATTGGAATAAACTTTCAAAAAAATTAACTAAGACTCAAAAGATAAATGTCACCAATACTACTACTCAAGATTGAGTTATCAGCAATAGATAGATAGATTAAACTAACTTGAATTTCACCCCTTCCCAAAGAAAAATGAATGTAACACAATAGAAATCAATATCCACAAAGAGAAGTAATATTCTGGTATTTATCAAAGCTCAAAGACTCATTCATAAACACTAAGCATTACACTCAAATTTCATATGCACATAGACAAATGATTTCCTTTATAAACCAACAAAATTGAAAAATGATCCTCCTTCGATCAATTCTCACTCTTACATCAAAATGTAATGGGGATAAAAAATTCAAAACCTTCCAACATCCTCAAATTATATATTTATAAATATTCTTTCTTTGGACCATTTTAGTTATCATAATTGCCATCTTTAAAGTGGGAGTTTCATAAATTATTACCAACATTCTTTCTTAACGAAACTCTATAAGCATTTATGACTCTTAGAAATGTCATAATTACATTACATATATCAGCTTGATTTTTATGAGCTAATATATCACTGCTCCATCTATGCAATCCTCATAACACTTCGTGCATTGAAAACCTGTAACTCTTAATTCATGCATTTAATTACACGTTCAATTGAGATCATATGCATGCAAGCGGATTCAATTAAAATATTTTACACCAACACTGAAGCTGATGCAACCAAAAACATGTTAACTTCATCACATCATTTGCTACTCCATATTAATTTGAATCATGTTGGTGATGTCCTTTCCCATTAGTTGTTGCTGAGAATATTTTTCATGGCTTATCTCAGGGATACGATGGCCAGCTTCTACTTCTATAAATTCAAAGAGATTCCATTCTATTCTTCACATCTCAATTTTATTCTCAAAATATCAAGCACTTTGAGTGATGCAACCTCGAAATGATATTTCCTCATTATTGAAGATGTGTCCAGTGTAGCTTTGTATGGTAACAAACAACCAATACTATTTATTTTTGCCAAAAACTAAGTCTATACATTAAAAAATTGATTTTCTTAATTTTATATCTAAAAATTTCATCTTTTATAATCTTAGTATTATGAGCAAAAGGTTGAGACACCTTTTCCAACACCTTCCTTTACCATGTCATAAATATAATGATACTAAAACTCCATCTTCACATGAGAGTTTGGGTTCTTTGCTAGACACATGACACTAACAATCACAAAGAACTATGTTGCCTCTAAAAATATTATCTTAATATAAATAACCACCTTACATGTAGTATATGTACATAATATTTGTAGTGGAAAAAGGGACTACAACCTACCACTTACTCATCCAACTAATAGTGCCACCAAATAACTTGAATGCACATCCACTAGTGGATTTTCTACTATTAACATCTTATGTCCAATCTAAATCCATAAGTCCAAAAATATCCACTAAGTTTGGTCCCCTATGAAACCATCGTGAGAAAATATAGAATACTAAGATTTAATGCACAAACAATGAAAGACCCTCTTAACTACATCCCAATTATCTTGTCAAAGATTATCCATAAATCAGCTCAAGACTCCCATTACTAGTGTCTAGTCTGGTACAAATCATAGTGTACATCAAACTCCGAATAGCACTAGCATAAGGTACTCAAGTTGAGTCCTATATCTCACTAGCTAAAATCAAACACTACTCTATAGATAATCTAGTTGCCACTAAGATAGGAGCACACATTGGTTTTTAATCTATCATTATGAATCTCTCCAACACTACTCTCGCATACTTTCTCTAACCTAACCAAATATTTTTGTTCACTCTCTCTTTAATCTCCATACCATAATAATTCAGTAACCCCTAAGTCCATATCAAATTATGTTGAAAGTTAAAAATACAAATCATAAATCACATCCTTAGTATTATCAAAATTATCATATTATCAATTTCCAATGCAATAACAAAGAATAGATAACCCTCTATATTTTAATAAATACAATGATCTTATTTATATCTCAAAAATATCAAACCCAAAAAAAATGAGTCAAAATTATGGTACTACACCTTAGAAGCTCGTTTGAGACTATGCAAAAAAAATCAACTTAGAAATCAAATATTTTGTAGTACTTTGGTTTTGTAATGTAAATCTCTTCCTCCAAATCACAATTAAGGAAAATTATCTTCACATTCATTTTTTTAATCGCAAGATCAAAGAAAATGTTATAGATAATAAGAACATAACGGATTTCATCTAAGAAACTAGAAGAATAAATCACCATAATCAATTCCCTTAACCTTAGAATATCCTTTTGAAACTAGTTAAGCCTTATAATTCTCAACACTACCATGAAAATTTGCATCAAATAAGTTCTAAACATTAGGAAAATGTACTAAGCTCCATGTGTGATATTTATTCAATGCAATCATCTCCCCATCTTTATCTACTCTCCAAGAGGTAGAATCATCCATAACTAATATATCCTTTATAGCTCTAGGCTCAT
Organism: Sequoia sempervirens; assembly: GCA_007258455.2. NCBI lineage: Eukaryota > Viridiplantae > Streptophyta > Pinopsida > Cupressales > Cupressaceae > Sequoia > Sequoia sempervirens. The sequence goes on from VDFB02000003.1 coordinate 464,521,869, forward strand.
CTATGTTAGTGATCAAAGAAAAAATATATTCCCAATCAAGGGGAGTATACCTATCTAGGCATTGTCTATATCAAGTGGAACTCCTCTAGAGCTTAGGTGGAGGTTCTACCTCCTCTTTAAAATTGTAAAATATTTGAGATCTTCTTCACTTTAGGTCCTTTGCAAGATTCTTGTTCAATTTTATTAGTCTTGGGGCTAGTTGAATTACAAATTTATAATTATCCTCTTTTGGATTTGGATTTATAGTATAAGGCTTAATCTATCTACATATGATGTACTTATATTTTATAGAACTCTCTCAACCACAAGGTCCCAATCATGTACCCTTTCACATTGACACCATAGCTAATAAAGATACACTTAACTACCTTATTCTTTATCTTTTACCACTTCTCCTTAGACACATGAACATATTCCTTGCAACCAAAAACATGAAGATGTTGCAATGAGGTATTTTTCTTGACCAAGACTCCATAGGAGTCATATCTATGAGAGATTATGTAGGAAACATGTTAATCAAGTAACAATTTTTAGCAAGCACATATCAATATTGAGTGGAGCTCCTTAAGAATTAAGGTGGAGTTTTTGCTTCCTCTTCATAACTATATAAACTATTTGAGCTCTCCTTCATGGTTCAACTTTATTAATCTTATGCATAGTTGAACCACATATTTCTTCTATCCTCTTCTATATTTAAATTTTTGGTAGAAGGCTTAGCCTCTCTAAATATAGCACTTCTACTATACAAAACTAAGTCAACCACAAGTTCCCAAATATTGTACCCTTTCACACCAACAATATATCCTATAAATATACACTTAACTACCTTGTTATCTTGCTTTGACCACTTCTTAGGTACATGAACATATGCCTCACAACTAAAAAACTAAATATGTTATGATTAGAGATTTTTTCCATCCAATCCTCTATAGGAGTCTTATCCATAAAAATCTGATGTAGGAGACATGCTAATCAAGTAACAAGTTGTAGCAACAAATTCTACCAAAAAAATTCAATACAACTCCACTAGACATACTTCTATCCATCTCCATTAGTGTCATGTTCATTATTTCTAAAACTCTATTCTAATAAGGGGTATATGGAGTTTCCTTGTATCTCTCTATTCCATGCTCTTTACAAAGTATATCAAAAAAAATTGAATAAAAATCACCACCATTATCAATTCTCAAGACTTAAATCTTCCTACTATTTCAATTTTTTGAAAGATCCTTAAACTCTCTAAAATGACTAAAAATTTCAATTTTACTTATAAGGAATTATACCTATGTGTATACACCCAAATTCATCCATATCTCAACAAAACTCAATTCATCCCACATCTATCCCCTTCTATTTTTTTATATTTTTAATTGTTTACAAATATTTTTCTCATATAAGCATCAATATAAGACCAACAATAGCTCCTTTCAAGAAGCCACACTAGAAACAAACTATGGAAGACCAAGAGTCACAACTTAGAAATCCACTTATTTAGAAACCACCTCCACATTAGAAGCCAACTATGGAATACCAAGTCACAACTTAGAATTTCAAATTAGATGTCCCATTAGGATTTGAATTTCGGTCTCCATATTGAGAACTCAATGCTTTAACAAATTAAGCTCAACCCCTTAGACCCCTTCTAGTGTTAATTAAATAAAATAAATTATTTAATTAACCTTCCCAATCATTTTTCTAACACTAACTAAATGAATTCTAATCATTTTTGAATTGATTAATCATTTCTCACATTTTCCTCTATGATCTAGACTTAATTAAATAAATTTAGTATTTATTTAATTAAGTTCACCCTTCATATCTCTATCCTTCAAAAATTAAATAAATAAAAAACTATTTAATTTATTCCCTTTTTCCACCTCAAGCTATTAGTTGACTAAAACCAACTAGTTAATAGTAAATCTACTTGCACATTCCTCGTCATGCTTAAGTTGTGATCAAACTTGCATGTCATGCATGTACATGGCTCATACTTCTCACTTATCCAAAAAAAATTATATTCCATGTTATCTATCCATTCAATCTAGAAAATCCTATCCATTCACGTCTCAAAAAAGGACTTTTTATACTTCCAAAAAGGTCTTTTTTAATCTTCATCATCCATCTTCTCTCAACAAGATTTTTAAACCAAATCTCCTTGAATCATGGAGCCGCTTTTGTGCACCAATTATAAGTTGTCACTTGGAGGCCTCGTGACTTCAAAGCTCCTGGTCAATCCCAACCATTTATCTCCAAGTTCCATCCTATCCATTGATCAATCATCCCAAAAACTTATATATAGAACCTCTTGTAGATTATTTTCATAAGAAACTCATAAAATATAAATTTATATTGGAAATTTGAGAAAATACATCACATCTCAATCATATATCCATTAAAGTGCATCTACCTTTTGTGTAACAAGAAGTTATTGATGAGATAATTGTTTTTTTTACATTTATTTGTAAAATTACTTAGCTTGATCAAAGGTGACAAATAGATGTGGAATAAGATTTTAATTTCATAGTTTGGGTCCTTTTTGTATGATCTAGATTTACTTGATCACATTTTGGCATGTCCAATGGGATCCACATCCCTAATCTAACATTTTCTTATGTTTTTTGTGAATTCTTATGCTACGGGTTTTTGGTTTGGAATATCCACCTTTGTTTTCAATGTCTACATACTAAATTTTAATCTATTCATACTTGGCATGGTGTATCCAATTGTGTCCTAGGAATATGGCAACCCGACAAGCTCCATTTATTTTTATGTTTTTCTATCCCAATTCTAACATTTTTGGGTTATATTTGTAGAGGTTTTCAATCCATTAGTTGTTTCATAATTTTTTTCTAGCAAGTTGGGTGTAGATTAACCCTATTTTTTATAAATATCTTATGTTTTTGGTCATTGCTCTAATTCAAAATTTCTACTTCCTAAATTAATGTCTATGTTATCCTATGTTGTATCCATTCTATGAATTGGCACTTTAATTCACATCATCAAAATTAGTCATTTTATCATTTTCAATGATTTTTTTATATTTTCAATCTCATTATAGTTCTTATCTTTTTTAATCTATCTATAAGATTATGTGGACATTTTGAGTGTGGCTTAAATTTGTTTTTATAGGTCTAGTTGTGTTTTTCTGATCCCTATCATAGTTTGGCATATGTTCCTGCATCGACATTTCTATCATTGTTTAATATCTACATTTTTTTATTTGATTCATCTACATCCAAACCCTAGCTCCATAGTTTAAATCATTTTAGGTTTCTCAACATTCATTTATTTCATTTATTGTCTCCTTAACACATTGAATTACATTTCCATCATGTTGCTCATTCTCTATTTTATAGGTTTTTGTTGTTCTTTGGTAATTTTCCTAGCCTTTATTATTTTGTTGCATAGGTCTCTATTTCGATGTACATTTTTCATGATTTGGTGCCTACATCCCTATGTCAACATTTTTACCTTTGTCAATAAGCATCTATGTATGTAAATACTAGTATAGGTAAAATCATCTATTTGATGTTTCTCTCAATTTAGAAATTTTATTCTATTTTAGTGTTTCTAAATCTCTATTGATCTATCAGCTGTGAGAAAATTTGTTCATTTTCCTATTGTAGGATTGAAAATTTAGGAGAATATCATTGTGATACTTATATCAATATTCAACTATATATTTTTTATTTGAACTCATTCATCCATATTTCATGAGTAGTGATTCACATGAACATATCTCTCATGATAATCAATGGTCCACTTAGCACTCATTACATCTAGGTGATGTTCAAAGGGGTGAAGCATCAAGACTTCCCAAGTGATCACCCATCTCAAAACTACTCAAACTCAAGTGTGCCTAACCATGGACTTTTCCCCAAGATCAATCCCACTTAGCTTGCTACCCCATTTGTAAAACATCCAACAATTTTTGTTCCTTATGAACCATTCATTGTATATTTCCTTTAGATCATCTATTAACAAGGAAGTATTTTTCATAGTGTGTCAAATTATGATACTTATATCAAGATTCAACTACATAGTTTTTAAGTTGAACTCATTAACTCATATTTCAATGAATGGTTTATAAGGAATAACACTTTTTGAAGGTTTTTCAAATAAGGTATCAATATAATTTGGATTGATCTTGGAGGAAAATCCATATTCAAGTATGCTTGAGTCAAAGTAGTATTGGGATGGCGACCTCCCGAGAAGTACTAATGCTTCATCATGTGAGCATCACTTACATGTAATGAATGATAAGTGGATCATTCTTTCTCATAAGATATGGATTTATGTGAACCACTACTCATGAAATATGGTTCAATGAGTTTGACTTAAAAAAAAAATTAGTTGAATCCTAATATAAGTATCATAATTTGACACATTGCAAAAAATAAATCCTACTTGTTAATAGATGAGCTAAAGAGGCTCTACAATGAATTGTCCATAAGAAAAAACACTTGTTGAAGGATTTTCAAATAGAATACCAAGATATGTGGGATCGATCTTAGGGAAAACTCCATGGTTAAGTGTGCTTGAGTCAAAGTATATTGGGATGGGTGACCTCCTAGGAAGTCTCAATACTTCAACCCTATGAGCATCACCTAAATGTATTGATTTATAGGTGGACCATTCATTCTCATGAGAGATGGATTCATGTAAAACATTACTCATGAAATATTATTCAATGAGTTTGACTCAAAAACTACACAATTGAATCCTGATATAAGTATCACAATTTTACACACTACGTAAAATATCTCCTACTTTTCAATAGATGAGCTAAAGGGGCTCTACAATTAATGGTTCATAAGGAACAACACTTTTTGAATGTTTTACAAAATGGGCTAGCAAGATAATTAGGATTTATCTTGGGTAAAAACTTATGGTTAAGCATGTTTGAGTTGAAGGAGCATTGGGATGGGTGACCTCCCATGAAGTATTGATGTTTCACCCCTATGAGCATCACCTAGATGCAATGAGTGCTAATTGAACCATTCATTCTCATGAGATATGAGTTCATGTGAACCAATACTCATGAAATATGGTTCAATGAGTTTGACTAAAAAATTATGCAATTGAATCTTGATATAAATATTATAGTTTGACACAATATAAAAATACCTCCTACTTGTTAATAGATGAGCTAAAGAGGATCTACAATTAATGTTTCATAAGGAATAACACTTTCTAAAGGTTTTGCAAATGGTATAGTAAGCTAAGTGGGATTGATTTTGGGGTAAAATTCATGGTTAAGCATGCTCGAGAAAGAGTAGTTCTAGGATGGGTGACCTCTCAAGAAGTCTTGATGCTTCACTCTATGAGCATCACCTAGATGTAATAAACACTAAGTGGATCATTTATTCTCATGAGAGACAGGTTCATGTGAACCACTACTCATAAAATATGGGTCAATAAGTTTGACTCAAAAATACAAATTGAATTATGATATAAGTGTCATAATTTGACACACTACAAAAAATACCTCCTACTTGAGAATATCATTGCTATTCATGGGTATTTCAACTCATCCTTCTCTCATTTACTTGGAAAGAGGGAACTATATGTCTTGGTGAGATAGAATTATAAATTGTTTCAGATGGCTTAATTC
>VDFB02000003.1:464527582-464621755 GCA_007258455.2 Sequoia sempervirens
GAATACCAACCAAAAGGCTTGAAGGGTATTCCCAATGACCAGAGACATGTTTTTTGCAAATTCTACAATTTTTCACATAATCGGGTTCGTGTTCACCGTCAGGATTGCATTTGGTTCAATATCAACAAAATCGAATACATGGGTAATGTTAAGTTTTCTCTTAACTTTCCAACGATATAATTTTTTTCACTTTCTGACAATTTAGGCCTTTCATCCATAATTTCTTTTTTTTGTATGTCTGTTTTTTGTCAAAAAGCAGTGTTTGGTTTTTTTTTTCGTTATAAATTAACCGTTCATCAAAATTTCAAATAAATTACATTTTTAGAAACTAGATTCCATTCTACAAATTTTAAAAAATGAAAAATTTTAAAAATCTATTATTTTCCAAAATTTGTAGGGGGAGCACGGCCAAAATTCTGCTTTTTAGGAAGTGCCCACTTAGAAAATTAGTAAAAAATCAAATATTCATTAAAAAATTATCAGAAAAATTGTGCATCAACTAGATGTTAGCTAACTTCTGACTGTAGCGATTTTAAAAATACTAAAAAAGTTCACCATGCTCGGTCTACAAGAGTTGCTATGTTATGTTTTTCTAACAAAAAAACACCAATTTGTGTACATCCCTCTTTGAACCCCTTAATCTCAACCATTTTCAAAATAAATTAGTAGTTTAGAAAGTAGACTCAAAGCACTTCGATCCTTGTTTTTGTTCCATCTCAAAATTTTGAGTGTAACTATCCTCAATTTCACGTTCAAAGTCAGCATTTCCTGATTTCAAAAAAAAAGTGGCCACTTAAGCCCCCTTTTTGGGAACCATCTTGGTGCACTTACCCTTTAATTAAACACAATTTTACTCTCATTTACTTCATACTTGTTGGTGCAATCACATAACTTTAAAAAAATGCATCTTTTGCTCACAATATCAACCTTTTGCATGTGATTTGAGTCTCTTGCGTGTCTCCATATTTGTGTTAATGTTTATTAAGACAATGCAAACTACAACACATATGCTATGAAAGAAAACTTAAATAAAAACGATAATTTGATTAATTGATGACTAGATAAATAGTATATAATATGTAATCATTTGAACATTAGAAAGCACCTTATATGTGTGTAACAACATCAATCTTTAAAATCTTAAATTAGTATTTCTATTTTAAAAACTCTCCAACAAATTAATTAAAAAGACGAAAACAATTATATCCTTACCATAAATGAAAACTAATTAATATACTTACTTTAAATATTACAATATAACAGTCAAATCCAAATAAATTGGTAACAAGCTACTATAAAAATATGTATATTGTGGCATTGTGGCTAACTCCACAATAATATAACTCTATGTTCATTGATGAATGATATATAAATAATAATGATAATTGTATTTTAAAAATCTAAATAATGTGTGTAACAATACTAACTTAAGATATTAATGCCTAGAAAGGTCTTTGGTAAACACCTGTTTCCAAATACTTAAACCAATGGAGTATATTTCTGTGTGCCTCCATTTTCCACTAGACAACCGCGATACCAAACAAACTCCACAAAACGCCACCACAAATCCAACTGCCGTTCCCATCATCAATTCTCTGCTTTTCCACAAGGAAACCTCATCGTCTTCTTCTTCTTGTGAAGTAGGAGGAAGTGATCTTTGAGAAGAACACGTCTTATTCAGTGGAACTCCACACAAATTGACGTTACCTAAAAATGATGATGCTCCAAATGTGTCAAAGTGGCGTTGTTGTGGAATTCTTCCTGACAGATTATTATATGACAAATTCAAATATCCAAGAAAATCAAGCCCCTGGATCGAATCAGGAATCGATCCTTCCAATTGATTGCCCGATAGATCCAGAGATTCTAAACTATCGATATCTCCCAAGCTTTCTGGAATGCGCCCACTTAAATGATTGTTACTCAAGTTTAGAGTAATCAGGCCTTTCAGCTTCCCAATTTCCACTGGAATTTCTCCCCTCAGATTGTTGGCAGAGAGATCAATAACAGTAAAGGCCGCAGGAATTGAAGAATAATCCAGCTCGTTTCCCTTGTTGGTAATGTTAACCCCTTTCTGATAATACATTTCATAAGCAATAAAGTACCTTCCATACCTTTCACCGTTGGTTTGAGCAGTAGCCATGGCGAGTAATTCTGTGATTTCGGCGGGAATGACGCCTAAGAAGCCATTGGAGGCGAGGTCGATGATCTGAAGATTGGGTAGATGAAATATATCTGAAGGAATGACACCTGATAGATTATTCGACCTCAGAACAGCAACTCGCAGATGTTTTAAGCTTGCAATCCAGTTGGGTAATTTGCCAGTGAAGTTGTTCTTGCTAAGGTCCAGGAATTCTATTTGTTTACAGTTGCGAAGCCCTGATGGTAATTGCCCTGAAAATCTATTGCCTCTGAGATCCAGTGACTTGAGCTGTTGTAGATTACCCAGTTCATCTGGAATTCCTCCCTCTAGCTTATTGCTATACAATGTCAAAACTTTCAGAGAGGTGCAGTTCCCCAGGCTGGAGGGCAGAGCATGGCTGAGTTCATTATTTGACAGATCTAGGTTCTCTATCCTTTGTAAGAAAGAGATCGATGAAGGAATGGCACCTCTGAACTTGTTAGACAGTGACAAGAACTCCAGAGAGGACGGAAGGTTTGTTCCAATGTAATCTGCAATGTTTCCTTCAAAATTGTTCTTGGACAATTCCAGAACTGTCAATTGACGTTGAAGGGCAAGAGAGGGAAGGGGACCATGGAGATGATTGCCTGAGAGGTTCAGGCTCTTCATATTATACAATTTACTCCATAACCATGAGGGTATGGCTCCCACCAGACTGTTTCTGGAAAGATCAACATGCTCAACTCTCGTCTGGTAGGACACCCAGTTTGGAATGCTCCCTCCCATGTTACACCCGCTCACCAATAGCCATGACAGATTAAAAGAAGGAATCCAATCTCTGCTTATGTTGAGAGTCAATCCAGTATAGCTTAACATGAGGTATTGCATATTGGTTAGATTTTGAAACAGAGATTCCGTCACTATTCCCTGCAACTGATTGCCCCATATTGAAAGGGTATTAAGGGAGGACAACTGCCCTAATGAATATGGAACACTGCCATTCAATTTATTTGCACTCAGATCAAGATATGTCATGGATGACAATGTGGACAACCAATGGGGAATGTTGCCTTGCAGTGCATTATCACGAAGGCGCAGAAAATTCAGAGAAGAGAGATTGCTTAAGGATGAGGGAATTGTTCCATAGAATTTATTGACACCCAGATCCAGATATGTCAAGGAGCTTAGATTCCCAATGACAGATGGGATCGTGCCTGTTAACTGATTCACCGAGAGGTCCAATTGAGTGAGTCTTAAAGCTGCAATCTGGGCTGGCAGAGTCCCATTTAGGAGATTCATCCTCAAGTTGAGTGAAACCAAGCTGTTCATATTGAATACCCAGTTGGGTATTTCAGAAGTAAGTGAGTTATTCTGCATATGCAGATATGTAAGTAAAGTAAGATTTCTGAGAGAAGCAGGAATTGGACCTACCAGGCTACAATTTGTCATCTCCAGATGCTGAAGCCTCTTAAGATCGCCAACGGACTCACCAAATTCCATTATAGGAAGGCCGCTGAGATTGACCCCACGGAGTGAAATATATTCCAGCTGTGTTAGATTCCTCAGCCATTTCAAACGTGGGACTTTCAAATGCTCTAAATCAGAAAAATCCAAGTAACGTAGCTTTGAAATCTTTCCCAACTGGAAAGGCAGGAGTCCAGATAAGCCTGTGTTGGAGAGGTTGAGATAAGTAAGGTCTGTCAACAAGGACATATTTGGAGGCATCTCAAAGCCATGAAAAGAATTCATGCTTAAATCCAGGTATTTCAGTTGGCTTAATGGGAAGAGAGCAGAGAGTACGAACTTTCCCCTGGAATCAGTAGTAAGGTTGAAACCTCTAAAATCAAGAGAATCCACTCGTCCTGAGTGAGAGTCACAGTGGAGGGCTGTCCATTGGCAGCAGTTAGAAGAGCCTTTCCACGACTCCAACAGGCCATTGGGATCTTTCAGAATATCTCTCAAATTCAAAAGAGCATCCTGTTCTATTTTATGGCATCCATATGTTTGTAAGCAAACAAAACAGAGTAGTATGCATATTTTGAAAAAACCTGTGATATGCTGCGCCATGGTTCGCTCATGCTCTGTAGAATACATTGCAATACATAGATTTATGTCTTCCAGTTCTTGCAAACGTGCTTGATTTTTCTTCTTGTTTGCCGCTATTTTTTTCTGGGCGGTACCTACCCATATCTTCGATGCTGCCAATCGCAAGAACGAGCGCCACAAACTAGATTCTTTCCAAATAACTTGTGATACCTACCTAATTTGTTAGGCCATTCTACAACCGGTTCACATTTTCTGGTGGGAAATGGAAGTGTTTTCAAGGGAATGAGATGTAGAAGCATCTCAGTTGCAGTCAAACTTATGACTGAAAGGCCTTATAATAAAGAAGCAGCATACCTAATTACGCCGAGATCTTCCCCCTGCCAGGGAGGAAGGGATCTGATCTGAGAAACCTGTGGTTGACATGGCATCCGTACTGATACAAGACGATTTAACGGATTGAACTTACCCTGGCTGTTTATATGTTTACATCCTAATTGCTCTACGTGTGTGTTATCTGTGCAAATAATGGAATAGCTGTGTGTTCAGTGAAGGCCAAATTAGCAAATTTCTCCTTTTAATTTGAAATGCCTTCTTATTTTGTAATTACTTCTATTGGCATGTGATTGTCAATTTAGAAATTGTATGTTGCTGCTGGTTGAATATGTAATTAATTCAAAACTTGATAATAATAAGAGATAATCCAGCATGTGTGGACGTAGCCATCAAATTGATGGTGAACCATGATAAATCTGGTATTCCAGTTTTGTGATTGTTTTTAATATTTTTTATTTTCTGCAATTTCTTTGTCACTTAATTTTGCAAATTATATTGAACAATTGGTATCAAAGCAGATTGGAGAAAGGTGGTGTGGGAAATTGTAAAGAACTTTTGCAGCCATGGAAGATGCAGACAAGTGGAAAATAGAAAAGTTTGTCGGACAAAATTTCGGTCTCTGGAAAGTGCAGATAGAATCATTACTTATCAAACAAGACCTTTCGAATGCATTGGCTGGAAAAACCAAAGGGCAAGGCTCTTTATCTAATAAAGAATGGGAGAAGTTGGACGAAAAGGCAAGAGCTACAATTTTCATTTCATTGTCCAGTAATGTTTTATTTAATGTCTTTGCAGAGAAGACTACACAGGAGTTGTAGGACAAACTGTTTTCAATGTATGAGATGGCATCTGCTTCCAATAAGGTATTTATTATGAAAAAGTTGTATAATTTAAAAATGCGAGAATGAGAGGTTATGTCAAATCATTTGAATGAATTTAATACATTAGTCACCCAGCTGATTTCTGTAGGCATTAATTTGGATGATGAAATCAAAACTATTTTATTACTGTGTTATTTACCCAATAGTTGGGAAGGTGTTGTGATGGCAGTGAGCACATTGGTGGCTGCCAAAAGCAAGTTGAATTCGATGATGTTGCAGCCACTCTTTTGAGCGAAGATATGCGGAGAAAAAATCAGGAACCCTCATCTGGTGAGGCATTAACTGTTGTAAGTACTGGCAATAGAGGTAGAAGTAAAGAAAGAGGCAAAAATAATAATAGAAGAAAATCAAAATTTACACATAGATCGCAGTCAAGAGGAAGGACAGGTTCCTATTGGTTTTGTGGCAAACCAGGCCACACAAAGAAAAATTGTTAGAATTATAAGAGGGCATAGGACAAAGTCAGTAACAATGAAGCAAACACAACAGCTGAAAAGGACGATAGAGTTTTGGTCTTGGTTGTTGGAGACATGACTGCAGACTCTTGGGTTCTTGATTCTGGAGCTTCTTTCCATGCTACTTCATGCGGACAAACTTTTACAAATTTTAAAGGTGTTTTCGGTAAGGTTTTTATTGGTGATAATAAGGAATGCGAAATAGTTGATAAAGGTGATATACTTTTGAATTTGAAAAATGGAAATCAATGGTTTTTAAAGGATGTGAGACATGTTTCTTTATTAAAAAGAAATTTAATTTTTGTAAGTCAGTTAATTGCTTCCGGGTGTAATGTTAAATTTTCTTTAGAAAATTGGTAAGTAACCAAGGGGGTTTTAGTGTTTGCAAGGGGAAAGAAGTTGGGTAATCTTTATATTTTAAAATGTAATGGTGAAGTGGGAGCTACCATGACAGTCATGGACAACAATTCAAAAATTTGGCATAAGAGGCTTGGTCACATGAGCAAGAAAGGGGTTGAAGTAATGCTTCAACGAGATCAACTTCCTGGCTTGCAATCAGTGGATTTGAAGTTTTGTGAACATTGTCTTTATGGCAAACAAAGTCGGGCCAGCTTCTTGAGGACAGGTCATGATCAAAAAACCGCTCCTTTGGAACTTGTGCATTCAGACGTTTTTGGTCCCACTGAGGTAACTTCTTTTGGTGGTGTGAATTACTTTGTTACTTTCCTGGATGATTATATTCGAAAAGTTTGGATTTACATGTTAAATAGGAAATTAGAAGTTTTTTCAAAATTTAAAATTTTGAAAGGCTATTGTTGAAAATCAAATAGGGCATAAAATTAAATGTCTGAAAACTGATAATGGAGGAGAGTTTTTCTCCTTAGAGTTTGACAATTTCTGTGCAAACAACGACATTCGTAGAATAAAGGTGGTCTCATTCACCCCTCAAGAAAACGGTGCAGCTAAGTGGTTGAATCAGACAATTCTAGAGAGAGCTCAATGCATTCTCTCCAATGTCAGTTTGGGAAAAGAGTTTTGGGTAGAGGCATGCAACACTGCAGTATATTTGATCAACCGTGCACCATCATCTCGTTTGGATTTTGATATTATAGAGGAGAGGTGGCTTGGGAAAATAATTTCATATCATCATTTGCGGGTGTTTGGCTGTGAAGCGTTCGTGCATATTCTCAAAGAACAACGAACGAAGCTTGATTTCAAATCGAAGGGGTGCATTTTTCTAGGCTATGGAGAAGATCAATTCAATTTCAGGCTATGGGATCCCGTCGCTAAAAAGATTGTTCGCAGTTGGAATGTTGTCTTCAATGAGAAAAAAATTTCAAGTTTGCAGCCTTAGGACACATCTTCAGATGATTATTTTGATGTTGATTTATTTAATAATGGTCGTGTCAATCAAACATCTGTTACTTTCTCCCAACCCTTAGTAATTTCTTTGAATAGTAGCGCCCCTATTTGTTTGCAGTCATCACTTATTAATTCACAACCTACACATGTCAATGCACATACTTTATCTAATATTCATGAGCCAGTTCGTACGCAGCCATTTCATATGTTTATGTAGCCTCCATTAATAAATTTTATGTCTATAATAAGTCATTTGCAGCCTTTAATAAGTAATGAGTAGCTCCCTCAAATGCCTGCGCAACCTTTACATGATGAATCGTTGCCCTTCACATTCCAAACGCAGCCTTCTATAGTCCATACAATGCTTCACAGCCAAATTCGTTGCCCTTGATAACTAATTCACTTCCTTTGGTAGACAATATCCTACCTTCTACAAACCATATGCAACCTTTAAATAACTTACAACCCTCTTTATTTCAAACGTTGCACTCTATATTACCTGTGCACCCTCCAATATTCAATGCGTAGACTTTGAATTATGGAATGCAGCCTTTAAATTCCTCTCTGCCATTATTAGAGACGCAAGCACTTGACTTAACACCCTCCCAAGGTAATACGCAGCCCTCTATAATAACTCTGCGGCCTTCTTCACATAGTGTGTAGCAAGGCACTTTATTGCCCCAGACATTTTCCATACAAAGGGACAATGTTGGTTGATCTCTACAGAAACATGTAAGTATCAGAAAACAGGGTATTGAAGATAATTTTCAGATTACAGAGGAAAATGTGGAGCAACACTGTGTTCTACAGTCTGAAATTGGTCCTCAATTGCGGAGATCAACCCAGAAGAGAAATCCACCACCAAAATTTGATGATTATGAATTATTATTATTTGATAATTATGATTATGATTTGTTGCTTTGTGGTGAGGCAGAGCCTGCAACTTTTAAACAAGCTTGCAAAGATGTGAATTCAATAAAATGGATAGAAGCGATGAATGAAGAAATGGAGTCTTTGCGAGCAAATGAGACTTGAGATTTGGTTCCTCTTCCACCAAATCGGAAACCACTGAAGAATAAATGGGTATATCGTGTGAAAGAGGAAGATGGAGGTCATAAACGTTACAGGGCCAAATTGGTTGTGAAGAGTTTTGCTCAAGAAAAAGGCATTGATTTCAATGAAATATTTTCACCAATTGTGCAAATGCAGACCATTCGAGCAGTATTAGGCTTGGCAACTATTTGGGATCTTGAACTTGAGCAATTAGATGTCAAAGTTGCTTTTCTTCATGGAGATATTGACGAGGAATTATACATAGAGCATCTTGAAGGTTTTGCAAAGTCGGGTCAAGAACATTTATATTGCAGATTGAATCAGAGTTTGTATGGGCTCAAGCAAGCCTCAAGACAGTGGTATTTAAAATTTGACAGCTTCATGACTCAACAACATTTTATTCTCTATGATTCAAACCCGTGTGTTTATTACAAGAAGCTTCCAAATGGTGAGTTTGTTATTTTGTTACTTTATGTTGATATGTTGGTTGTTGGCAATAGTGTGAGGATAGTTCATGAGTTGAAACAACATTTATCTCAAAGATTTGTCATGAAGGATTTAGGGGCAGAAAAGAGGATTCTTGGGATGAATATAATCAGGGATAGAAAAAGGAGAGAACTTAGATTATCTCAAGAAAAATATATTCTTAAAATCTTAGATAGATTCAATATGAAGAATGTCAACTTCGTGAGTACTCCTTTGGCTAATCATTTTCGATTATCCTTAACTATGTGTCCAAAAATAGACGAAGAAAAAGAACACATGAAGCGTGTTCCATATTCATCAGCAGTTGGCAGTTGAATGTATGCCATGATTTGTACTTGTCTGGATATTGCTCAGGCACTGGCAGTAGTGAGTAGATTTATGAGTAATTCGGGTAAACAACATTGGCAAGTAGTATAGTGGATATTCAGATATTTGAAAGGTACTTTAGATCGCAATTTATGTTTTCGTAGTAAGGACATTCATCTACGAGGTTATGTTGATTCAGATATGGCTGGAGATCTGGATAAATGGCATTCTGCTACCAGTTATGTGTTCACTTTTGTCAGGGCAGCAATCAATTGGGTTTCTTGGTTGCAACAGGTAGTTGCACTTTCTTCTATGGAAGCAACATATATTGCTCTCTCTGAAGGAGCAAAGAAAATGATATGGTTGCAGTGGTTGTTAGGTGATTTAAGGTTTCAACAATCAATTTTTATTCTCTTTTGTGATAGCAATAGTCCTATTCACTTGTCCAAGAATTCAGCCTTTCACAATCGGATGAAGCATATAGAGCTGTGATATCATTTCATTCGCCATTGTATTGAAGAGTGTAACCTGCAGGTGACGAAAATTGACACAAAGTTGAATCCAGCTGACATGTTGACAAAGGTAGTTCCCAGAGAGAAGTTTGAATTTTGTAGAGCTTCTCTCAGACTTTTGCAACTCTGACATTAACTCTGCAGTGGTGGAATATCTTTGAGCGGCAATTTGGTCTTCAAGTGGGAGATTGTTGGGTTCAATGAAGCCCAAATTAGCAAGTTTCTCCTTTTGATTCAAAATGCCTTCTTACTTTGTAATTACTTTTATTGGCATGTGATGGCCAATTTAGAAGTTGTATGTTTCGAATTGATTTTTCCAAATATTGGTTGGAGACTGATTTATAAATTTATTGTTGGCTAAATATGTAATTAATTCAAAACTTGATAATAATAAGAGATAATCTTTGAGTGTGGACGTAGCCATCAAATTGATGGTGAACCATGATAAATCTGGTGTTCCAATTTTGTGATTGCTTTTAATCTTTTTATTTTTTGCAATTTCTTTTTCACTTAATTCTGCAAATTATATTCAACAATAGCCTGTGGAGGATGTGTTCTAGAGATTTCTGAAGTTTCAGCCGTTTTTGGATCAAGCCTAGAATTATTGGTATTTTTCAACGTTTTAATCCCAAGGAAAACGGAATAACCAATTTTTTAAATTTTTTTTCAGAAAAAGGATAAATTTATATAAATTATTAAAGCTGAAAAAGTTAATAAAGATTTCCACACATAATAGCTAGCTATCAATAAAATTCAAAGAACAAAAATGTAAGGAGGTTTGCTACAAATCTACTCTTGTCAAGTTTCAAAAGAGAACAAAAAAAAAACTACTAGCCCAAGTCATGGTAAAGGAATGAAAGAAGTTATGAAGAATGAGTTGAAGAAAGAGATCATCAATCCATAACATTCCAACTATGGTCAACATCAAAAGTCATTTAGCCAACTATTCAACAACAACATTCCACTCTCTAGGAACATGAATAAAAGAGATGGAATCAAAATTGCTTGACAGGGGAAGAATTTGTCCCACTAGCAATACCATCCTCCAAGAAGATTGAGAAACTTTCCCATTATTCAAAAGGGAAACCAAAACCATTGAATCCATTTCACAAATAACTTTTTTTCAACCCAACTCACAAGCTTTCTCCATGGCTACTAAGACAACTTGAGCCTCCATATGATTATTAGTTGATAGGCTATAACAGTGTGAGTGCTCAGCTGAAACAAGTCTCATGCCTGAAAACTCTCTCCTGAGAAACAAATTACCACTCACAATTTGCCAAATTTTGTTCCCTGGAAAACTTTGGCTTCTTTCCCATAAACATGGCTGCAAAAATCTTGTCTTGAGCTCAACCCTAATATTTTGCACCTACTTTTTATTTATTATTGAATAGATTGAAGTAATAGATGTACGAAGATTGTTTTTGGCTCGTCTCATTTGTAAAAACAACTACTTTGGTAGGGTTTCGTAATATTTTTCCTACTAATTTTACCCAAATTTTTTTCATCAGCATCGTTGAAGCACAATCTCAAGGTCAGTCTCTTACTCTGGTTTGAGTGAGTTTTTCTAGGGGTTTTGTATATGGTCGACTCATTTTTTTGGTGTTTTATTTCATTCTAAAATAATTTTTGTTGTCGGTGCCCTTGATTCTATATTTTATGGCAGCCATGTAGGGAGTCACAAGAGACACCAACAAAATATTGTTGATCGCCCACTTTGTGTATTTGTTCATCATGTTCTACACGTTGAGAAGGATCAACGCGTGCGCGTGTCACGTGTGCAACTGAAGGAGGGGAGGCTCTCCATGTCCTTTAAGAGTTATGAATTTCTTAGCCAAAGCTTTGTTGTAGGCATAGTCGTTCCACAAGGGGCTTGTGGGGGATGGTGTGCTGGGGAGTTTGGTTGACGGCTAAGGATGACTAGTCCAGTGGGCATCTTCGATTGCATGCCTATCATTTTAATGCATGCCCAATAGGTTTGAGAAGGAACAAAATAAAACTCACCAAAGTACATGTTTGGGTTGTCTACTTCCACTAGTTATGGTTGTTAAATATTCATAAAGATAACCCATTGATTTGGCTATGGATTTCTAAAAAAAGTTTTTATCTCGACTACACTTTCCTTGCCTTTTGTTTGGGACCTACTAAGTTTGATTATCTTTTTGTAGGCTCAAGCATTCAACAAATTTCAAATTGGCATAGAGAACATTCATTCCGGTTATCACAATTCAAGAGATACAATGTTTGTTTCTTACATTTTCTTTTAATTTTCTCTTGTCTTTTACATGGTATTTGACAAAAAAAAAATGTGCACCTTACTATTAGAAACTTTTCCTAAATTTACTTGCTATTAAGTTCTTCTTTTTACATGTTCTTAATCAGAAATGTATATATAGCTTACTCTTAGAAAATTACGCAAGAGATTCCAGTGAGAAAACAATTCACACCATTCCCTGTGTTGCAAGAAAAACAAAATGGGTACTTCTTTGTCCCTTTCAATGCATCCAAATGTTTCTTTTTTGATGTAAACATTTTCTACTATAAGTTGATTATTTAATGCTATATTCACATTTGCTACAACACCTATGGTTTTTTTCTACTCTAGAATGCAAATTGTGGCTTTAGAAGACTTAGGGCGATGAAAAATTAAATATTAGTGCTAATTATATGTACCTAAGTTACTTTATAGTTTTGGTTCATTTGCAGAGAGAATTGTTGCATTTTCATGTGTTGAAGGCATTTTCTTTTCTAGAAGGTTGGTCGATTTAACTTATTCCATGGTTATATTGTTTAACAACAAAAGTGGAGTTTTGGTCTAGCTAATTCTTTTCAATTGTGGCTTCTATGCTATACTTTGGGGCCTAATGCAAAGATTAACTTTTTCTAATGAACTTATTTCAAGAGATGAGGGTGTTCATTGTGATTTTACTTGCCTAATTTATAAGTAAGATATTTTTAGTGTGAAATTAGGTGTTTTATTTAGGTAGTGGTGTTTGCATGTATTTAGTAATTGTAGTGGAGTACTTTTAAGGAAATTCTCTCATTTTCTTCTTGTATATGGTTTGTTGAGGAAAATACTTAGTGAAGGAAAAGTCAAAGAGATAGTTTGTGATGTTGTCAACATTGAAAGCAAGTTCGTGTGAAGCCCTTTCGTGTGACTTGGTTGACATGAATGCTTCACTTCTAAGCCAATACATAATATTTTTTTGCAAACAGGATCTTGGTAAAATGTTAAAACTTTTGTGTGCATTGTTTCAAAAAATTTCAAAATATTTAACTTCGAATGTTGATTTCTTTTTCTCCCTTTCTCTCTCATTTTTTGATTTTTTTGTGTTCATAGGTTGTTATTGGGTATTGAAAGGAATATAATATTCAAGATCCTTTTTACTAGATGGATATTATTTCATTGTAGTGAGTATATATATATATATATATATATATATATGATGTGCTTTTTAAGACTAGACACATCTATAGAAGCAATCTTTTAGTGAAGTAAATATATCTCGATAGATCATAGGTAGCATTTTGGATTAAAGTATGTTAAAATTCATCCCATCATTTGTGTCTTAGGGGGTAAGTAGCCGTATGCACATACTAGGGTGGGGGTAGTGGATATGCTTCTATGGGTGTCCTCTCTTCCTCTCCCCGCTAATATTATATTATGCTAATCCAACTGCATTTGGATTTTACTCATTTGTGGGTGGCATTACTGTCTGATAAGACAATTCCTACATTTTGAGTGGTTTTTTCTCTACACAAATTTGATCTATTCTAGTATCCATAAAAATTTGTGGGGAATCAATAAACCATGTATTATTTTTTTATTAATGATATAAGTGCATCTGCCCTCTTCTTTTCCCCACTAAGAACATTGTATCCTAATCAAACTGCATTTGCATTTTACCTGTCCATCGTTAGTGGATGACATTGTTGTGTGATAAAACATTCCATAATTACTTCTCAAGCAGAAATTTCTCTACCCAAATTCAATTTGCTTCATCATCCAAAGTCATTTTTGGTTAATCTGTAAGTTATGGATTAATTTTAGACTAATAAGTATATTTATGTATGCACCTATCCTCTTCTCCTCCCCGTAATAATATGGTATACTAATCCAGCTGCACTAGCATTTTACTTGTCTATATAATTGTCTAATAAAACAATCCATCCCTAACTACATTTTGAGTAGATATTTTTGTACCAAATTTAACTTGTTTTACCAGCCAAAGTCATTTTTTATTAATGCAAGTGATCGAAAGAAAAAATCAACAATTATTAGATAAGTTGAGCTTCAAAATTTGTGAATAAGATGTGTTTATGATGTTTTGGGGTTATTTATCTTAGAATTTATAGGAAGAGCCTATCAATCATGTATGGTCAATTGTTGGTTAGGTTGGGTAGGGAAAATAATCTAAAAAATTGGATGTAGTTCACATTTGGATATGTCGTTCTAGGTTGCAGCATGTTGCTAATGAGTTCAATGGAGGATTTCATCATTGAATCTGTGTACAAAGATGTTCTGGACAATGGCTTACTTGTTTCATGCTTCTAGAAGTTTTGGAATGGTGTGGGAAATCTTAGAATCTTCATTGATGGATGAGATAGCTTCTGGGATTGATTCAGCTCATTCAAGCCTCATAATTACAGTTATTATGTGGGGGAAAAATGAATGGATAAAGGGAATCAAAAGTTGGATTTGATTGCATATTCGGATAGCTCTTTTGATTGATATTTGTGTGATAGAAATATGTGTATCAAAATAAGATAAACAAATCACACAAAATGAAACATTAAACTAAAGAAAAGCAAGATAAATTGAATTCAAAGAAAACAAACAGAGCTTCTTCAGAACCGTTCCGTTTTTCTCTATCTCCAAGGATTTGTTTGAAGCTGTTGCTCTCAGATTGTGTAAGCAAAGCTTCTCAGAATGGCAACCTGCAAAATGAGTGTGCAAAAAGGAAAGTACTTCTCTATGCTATATGCTGATGGAGTGAAATGCTTATACATATATGCATAGGGGCTCTAAATTATGAATGCTTTTAAAACTATGATATGAAGATGATTGGTCATGAAATGCTATGATTCTAAAAATCTATGAATGTTGAAGGCTATGCTATTGCAAATTTGGTATAGTTTTCCTATTGAAAGCTTCTCTGTGATTTCAAAAACCCGGCAGTCCCTTTTATAGATTTTCACAGGCAAGAGTCTGGCTGGCAAAGATCAATGGTTGTGAGATTGTCTGGTAAATTTGAATGGTGAGAGATAGAGAGGTTGAGAGGAAGATGGAGAATGTTGGGAGGTTGGAGAGAAGAATGGAGCCTTGTCTTCAACCCACAGGAACAAGCTTGCACAGGAACAGAGAAATTATTTTTTTGTTTTGGAAGTTTGTTTCACGGTTGTTGAAGATAATCCAATATTAAATAAATAAATTTATTTAATTTCATGTGAGTCTGATTTTTGATTTAAGGACTATAGAAGATTTAATTAAATATTTAGAATATTTAATTGCAAATAGACTTTAGAGGATTTAATTAAATATATGGAATATTTAATTGTGAGTAGACTTTAGAGGAATTAATTAAATATTTGGAATATTTAATTGTGAATGGAATTTAGAAGATTTAATTAAATATTTAGAATATTTAATTGTGAATAAACTTCAGAAGAAAAGAATACTTAATCTTTATTTGAATAAAATATTCAAGCCAAGATTAAATGATAATTAATATAAATAAATCGTAATGTTTATTTAATTAATTGAGAAATGAATAAGAAAAGTGATTAAATAAACTTATTTATTTAATCAAAATAAAAGAATGAACAATATAAATAAATTATTTAGATTTATTTATACGTAGATCAAATTTAGAGATTTAATTAAATATTAAAAATATTTAATTAATTACCAAACTATTGTGATGTGACCATTTTTAGGTGTATACATTTTGCCCCTCTTTGAAGTGATGTGTTTTATGCATTGCTTCAAAGAATTTTGAAATTTTCCCTAGATGTTGGTTGTCGAATGTTGATAGGTATATGCCCCCTGGAACGATGAATTGATAAGATTTTGATTTTTGTGAATTTTTTTTTTTTTTAGATTTTTTGGAATGTTTCGATTTTTATGATTTTTATGATGTCAATTCATCGTTCAAAAATGATGATGTGAAGAAAATGACTTGAAAAGATGTAAGATGAAAAATTGATGACTAAATTGCCCTTGCTATGATAAAATGTGATAAAAATACCCCAATTTTGCTTTTAAATAGGTTAAAAGCGTTATTTTCCATTTTAACCTAGTAAAAATTGTAAATTTTGAGCTCTGGAGTGAGAAAGATGGCACTTTCGATTCACCAGCACCATTTCGAGCGCATCCGACGACATCAGTGGCCGGCGCATTATGGACCCGCGGTATGTACCCCGTTAAACTTTTGCTTTTTGAAAAATTTTCGTTTGGAGCACGTTTATCCATGTTTTGATTGTGAAAGAGTGTGTTTTAGCGCCCTTTATTATTTGCATAGTGCCCATGATTCTATAGCGCCCTTGATGAATTTCATAGCGCCCTTGATGTTTTCTGTAGCGCCATTGATTTTGTAGCGCCCTTGATGATTTTCATAGCACCCATGACCATTTTCATAGTGCCCATGATTGCATGTTGTTGTGAGTGATAAATTTGTTCCCAAAGTTGTTGGAAAATAAATAATAACTGATAAATTTGCTTTTAAAGTTGTTAAAAACAAATAAGATCGATAAGTTTGCTTCTAAAGTTGTTAAAAACAAATAGGATGTTGATAAATATGCTTTTCATGATGATGAAAAACAAATAGTTGATTGATATGTTTGCTTCTAAGGTTGTTAAAAACAAACATGATTTTGATATATTTTCTTTCCATGATGATGAAAAACAAACAGTTGATTGATATGTTTGCTTCTAAGGTTGTTAAAAACAAACATGATTTTGATATATTTGCTTTCCATGATGATGAAAAACAAACAGTTGATTGATATGTTTGCTTCTAAGGTTGTTAAAAACAAACATGATTTTGATATATTTGCCTTCCATGATGATGAAAAACAAACAGTTGATTGATATGTTTGCTTCTAAGGTTGTTAAAAACAAACATGATTTTGATATATTTGCCTTCCATGATGAGGAAAAAAAAATAGTTGATTGATATGTTTGCTACTAAGGTTGTTAAAAACAAACATGATTTTGATATATTTGCCTTCCATGATGATGAAAAACAAACAGTTTGATATTCAGATTTGATTAATGAGTCGTGATGATTTGATATTGATTTTGCTTTGTCATGATAATGTTTCAACAGGATAGATTGGGCGTTTTGTAGTTATGGGAGACATTCTCGAAGACATGGAGATTGATTCCACAGCTGGTACAGGCGGATAGAGATATTATCGAGGCATGTGGCCTGACTTCATTACTTGAGATGCCTGAGGTGCGTCTCAACAGAGCTTTATTGACAGCACTTGTAGAGAGGTGGCATAGTGATACAAACACCTTTCATTTACCGACCGGAGAGATTTCCGTGACTCCAGAGGATGTGTATCACATCTTGAGGATTCCAGTTATGGGAGAGATAGTGAGTTTCGATGTCCGAGAGGCGAGAGGTACAGATTCCTTGAGACGGATATTCGGAGATGATGAGATTGCAAGATATTACATCTCATGGAGAGAGATGACAGATTCATATGCACCCCTACCATCTATACTTGCAAGTTTCATTGGAGGTGTTTTGTGCCCCGACCATAGGTCGAAGGGGTTTGCAGTTGGGTGGGGTCATGTTTTGGAGAGGATGGTGATGCAAGGTACACGGTATGCGTGGGGGTCGTGCATGCTTGTGCATTTGTATGATGAGTTACATCATATTGTATATGGTAGAGGCCAGAGTTTTGCTGTTGGTTGTTCATTATTACAGATATGGGCAAGGGAGCACTTTTCCATTATGCGACTATTGACTCGTGGACGACCTGTCAGTCGATCGTACAGATGGAGATATACCGATATTATTGCTCAGTCGAGACTGGGCAAATTGGATCATTGGTAGCGTCTCTTAGATGATCTTGATGTAGCATGTTGGCAGCCATATGTAGACTGTGAGGCATGGCTAGAGGATGCGAGGGAGATGCCCTATGTCTTTACTTCCAGATATCTTATTGGCCGTACTTCATGGATTATTGAGAGATTTCTTGTTGGACGAGTGTGTTGGTAGTACGTTTGGCCTCAGGGTATACCTATGGGTTCTGCTATTTATGCACGGCAACAATAGGAGATTACAATGTGGGGTCCATGGATTTCTTATGAGGCAGTGGTGGCAGAGTTCACTAGTTTAGGAGTACAGATGTGGGATTACCGAGCTGATATCATTGACGGAGGGACGACGCCAGAGTATGGTCAGTATGTGTTAGAGCATCTTGCACCATGATTGTTTGATCCTGATGAGCCTGTTGCTCCAATTGTTGTACAGAGACCACAGAGAGGCGGTCAAAGACGACAGAGAGAGACAGCTTCAGAGGGTGATGATTCAGAGGGAGATTATGATGATGAGGAGAGTGGAGGTAGTGATGATGAGTCAGAGGGAGATAGTGATGATGAGGAGAGTGGAGGTGATAGTGGTGGTGGAGATGGTAGGAGAGGTGGTAGGAGAGGTGGTAGGAGAGGTGGTGATAGAGGTGGTAGGAGAGGTGGACCACAGATGAGACATACAGATCCATCATCTTTAGCAGATCCAGTGGTGTGAAGTCAAATATCTTATTTGCAAAGTACAGTGTAGAGCTTACAAGGTTAGTTAGCACAAGCACAGACCTTGATTACATAGCTTCAGGGATAGTTGACAATAGTTACTGCTGAGAGAGATACAACCAGATAGCAGGGTGAGCAGGCCATCACTCTAGCTGATAGTCTACAGAGAGTAGCAGTAGGTACCTTGCCTAGTGAAATGATGAGAGAGGTGACTAGAGCCACCCGGGAGGCAGAGTTCTATAGGACCAGGTATCATGATGCGGTGCCACCTAAGCGGAGGGAGAGTTATGCACAGTCTTAGTCTACTCATAGTTGCTCTCGAACCACTAGCAGGGGTGTGACATAGCCATTACCTTCAGGAGGGCCATCAGGGACAGGTGGAGCAGGTCCATCAGGTGCAGGTGGGATAGGTCCTAGACCAGCACCATTAGAGGATAGCACTGCCTAGTGCATTATACATGATATTCTATTGATACCCATTTGAGATATTTGTATACACATTGATATGGTCCCATTTTTGATGATGTATACCTTTGTATATTTTGACATTCATTTTTGAGATATATGATATGCAGTGATGATTTCATATATGATGAATGCATCTATTTTCTATATGCATGATGTTTATGATATGATTTATGAAAGTGTAATGTTATGATATTATTGCAATCTATTGATGAACGATTATATGAATATGAATTTTGAAATAATGGATGGTACCATTTATGAATGTATATGAATGTTTGTGAATATGATTTATGCTTTGTTTTTATGTTTTTTCAATGCTAATATGTATGAAAAATGTATGAAATGATGTTTTTGTGAATGTCAAAATGTACTTAGGCATGTATTCAAAAGTTATGAAACATTTGATACTTTGCCAACTTTTGGGAAAATCTATAAATGCAAAATGCAGGTTCTAACATGAATGCAATCTATACTAACCATGCAGGGTATTCATACAATATTGCCATTTTGAGAGCTTATTTGTGCTTTTTGTATCATCATAGAGCATTGAAATGTTGAAAGTTAATACAAGCATCAAAGGGTATGTTAGCACCAGTGATGACCTGAGTATTGCTTTCATGAATTTTGATATAGCAAGATAATACAAGCATCTAGCTATAATTAAACCGAGATTACCTGAGTATTGCTTGCATAAACAGACAAGAGTTAATCCATTTCCTATGCAAATTCCGAAATTTCATCAATGATACTTAGTAGAGCATGTCTCACAACCAATTTGCATAGTACTAATGATTTCCTCGCAAACAGCAAACAAAGAAAAATCATACTCCTTCCTTGCTTTTCTAGTTCAGTACATCATTGAATTGCTCCAGAGATATGATATAAAATCAATCAACCATTCAAATCTTGACTAAAGTATGTCAAACATTATTCAAATTAAGATCATCCAACTTGGTTATCAACATTGATGTTCTTGTTTTGATGTTTGTTTGGATCATGTTGTTTTGATTTCAATTGGCATTGAATAAGCATGTTGTGGTTGATTTGATACAACAATGTTTGTTGCATTTTGGCAAACCATCTTGTGTCTGTTTGTGATGTTTGAAAAGCTCATTTCCCCTCTCTTGTTCAGTCTATGTTGCTACCCCTAGTGTAAACACAACCTAAAGATTATGGATTTGTACAAATTTCATCAAGCCATGATGAAACATAAGGATGCCCATTGTATGATATGGATATGAAAGATCTATACAGATGATAGATATGGATGGATGATGCCGAAAGTGAATGCAAGACATAAGCTAATAGATGGAGGAGCCTATTTTGATCACAAGTAGTGCCTGTTTGCCAGGTTTTCACCACGTGTTTTTATTGCACTTTTTGAAGACTTCTGATTTTTTTATGATTTTTTTCAAGAATTTTTCTAATTTTTATGACTTTTTCAAAACTTTTTCTGACTTTTATGATTTTTTCAAGACTTTTTCTGATTTTTATGATTTTTTCAAGACTTTTTCTAATTTTTATGATTTTTTGAGGACTTTTTCTGATTTTTATGATTTTTTGAGGACTTTTTCAAGAAAAAGGAAGAGCTCTGACTACATCTTATTTCATTATGAGCAATATAGGTACACATTTTTTACTTTCAAACTTCTTTGCATCAAATTTTACTTCATTCTTATTAATATGCTCTTCATAGTATATGCTTTACACAGAAATTACAAACTAATTTACTCACATCTTCATGGTCTACAGGTGGTTGCTTAATAATTGCAGTTCTTTTCATTTTTCGATTGAGTGCACCTAAGATGCCACCCAAAAAAATATTCTCTCCTATAGTTCCTTCTTCTAGTAACTGATTTCATTTTTTCCTTTTTTTTTACTTTCCAAATAAAATAATCGACACAATTATGATGTAAGTATTCTAAATTTTGCTTTCCCTGTTTAGGAACAAATAACATGACAATTTTTTTTTTTTGATGTAGGTTCTTTTCATACAAGCATGTGGAACCATCAACTATAAAAGCATCACAAATGAAACAACTATGAATCACTCCTTCAAATGACTATATCAAAAATTGTAATTCAGAAGAAAATTCTATTTGTTCCAAATATTTCTAAAAATAATATCTTTTGTATGTATTTCAAACTTCTATTACAAACTTATATAAACACTACACTGAAAACTTCTTAGCATGTTTGCTTACATATACTTCTCTATCGGTGTAAACCTTGCACCCCTTTTGGTGCAAGTGCTAGTTTGTAACAATCCCCATAGCTAAGGAGAAAAAGAAGTGAACTAACCTAGTACTATCCTTTCCAATTCCACCAATTCTCACAACACATGGATTACCTCGTGAAGAACCATCGGTATTAATTTTATAAAATCTCAAAGGAGGAAGAGACAATTTACCAACTCTATTCACCTTATTTGTGTTACTCAAAAGTATAATCTTAGTATTAAAATTAGATGAAAAAGTCAATTGATCCAAATCTAACTTTTGAAAAATCAGATTATCAAAAGAAGAAAGAACTACATCCAAAGACCACTAGACTTGTAAAGTTTCTTTCACTGAGCCTAAATTTTTTTATCAAACATATCCAATAAGACTCTGAAAACCTTGGAACATTCGACAATTTCTTTCCAACCATATTTACTAAAGGATGAAAGTAGGCCCTATCACCAAATTAAATAAGCCATAAAACTTTATGTCCTGTGTCAATTCATGTGAATTTTGGGAATTGTTGAGTTTCAATTCCAAAATTTTAGGTTTCTTTTGTTGGTTCTTGATATGTTGTCAGACTGTGAAGAAGAAGCTAAAGATAAAAATAAGGATGATGAGGGTTGGGATCCTCTCATGGATACTCTAGATCCAATTGATGTATATAATAAACCAAGTGATTGGGGCTCTCCTACTCTCCCTTCTACTATGGCTTATTTTTTAGGTTTTATGATCCAATGTATGCCTCATATAGACTCTAGAAGTGTGATTTTATATCTCCACCTTTTTTTTAATATATGAAATATTATTTTTATATAAATGATAATGTTGACATTTATTCATAAGAAATTAGGTACATAGATGTAGATAAATAAATAGTGGTTACCTTAACCTTATTATAGAATATAAACTCTCTTACATCTAATTAAAAAGTGAAGGATATTTTTATTAAACACTATTTATAATTTTATTTTTTCTTAAAACATATGTAGATATTTTTTATTTTATAAATGAATTGCTTCTTATATGTGAATTTTATGTATATTTTATTAAGATTGATATTTTTATTTTGTAAAATATGAAATTTAATTATATAATGTTTATGTATAATATGTAATTTAATTATATAATGTATTTTGAAAGTATTATTTATGTTGAATATGAATAATCATATTTAAAAAATAATAATTTATAATAAATACTTAAAATGTATTATTTATAAAATTAATTCATCAACTAATAATCCACTTGCACATTCCTAAATATGTTTAATCCTGTTGAAAATGAAGGTGAAATTGTAGCTTAAAGCTTGTAAACCTATGTGACTGTAGATTTAATTAAGTGTTCTTTGTCACAATTATTTGTGTATGATTAATTTGTTGAGATCAATTTTACCAATTGTAGAAAGAGACATGAGATTGTAGAAGAATGAGACAAGAAGATAGAAGTGACACAGCATATATGTGGAGAAACCCTTTCGGGAAAAAACTCCACTAGAATCAATAGTGCTTGTATTATTTAACCTTATATCAAGATTACAATATATTGTATCAATCCTTGATTGATATGCTTCCTTGGTGCAGGAGCACCTACACCTTATTTTAAAAATTTGATCATTTGATGTTGTAATAGGTTGGTCTATAGGGTGGTTTGGGATATTTTAAGTTTATTTATGCAAAATAAGGTCAATCAAGACCATTTATCATGTATTTGGGGTGGTATAGAGTATTAGGTGTCAAACATGTAAAGTTGCAAAAACAAGATTGTCAAAATTGTTAAAAGGCAAAAAAATGTCAAATTACAACTTATTAAGAATATGAAGAGTCATAGGATTGGAAAAGTTGTTTGAGTTAGTTGAGGAGATAGTTTTGAGTTGGATATGTATTTAAAATCCTCTTCAAGGCTCGAAGGAGGTTGTTCAAGTTCTGTTTTGTGATTTTCATTAATATACAACATTGAATTCTGTAAAAATTATTGTTTTTTCACACTTTTCCAGATCTGTACGATCCATACAGGAACTATCATGAGTGTAAATTCATTGTGAAGTGTATTAATATGTATTATTTTCCATTTGAAACAATTTTTAGTGTCTAACATTTGTATTTGGAAGAGATATTTGTATTTTACTGGGACTGCTCTGTTTCTTCAATATTTAGTGTTGAAGGTCTCTTAATATGGCACCTTGACCCATTCCACTCACTGTTCTTACTGTACCTCATGGAATGGGTCCAAAACTATTCAATTTAAATTTTTCCATGGTTGGGAAGGCAGAGGAGTTGTGTTGAATGAGATTGGGTGTTACCCCAGGGTAAATTGTGAATGTTTTCTTTATAAAATGGTGTGTCAATGAAGGGTTTCAACTGAACCATGTAAGAATTGTCTATGTAATGATATTATGAGTTTGTACAGAGAATATACATGGTGTTTGATGCATTGAATGAGTCTGATAAACTTGGGTGGGTAGGTTTTCAATAAACCCTTGAGGTTTGCATGTAAAATGAGGGTTTGTAAGTTCAGTGTCAAAATGATCATGAATATGAGATTTGTTTGAGGATTTGGCGGTCTTGAGTCACAATTTGAGTCTATCAAGGGTGTTTGAGTGGGTTCTTTGTGTTTATAAGGTGTATCCTTTGTAAAACTTGAGGTTTTTAATGTCCTAAAAGCAGGGTAATCTAATGGTTTTCAAAACTAAATCAAAGAAGTCTTGTTGTATTTTTTGGTATGTTCATTTGGATTGATTTGTGAGCCTCAAAGGATGATAAGAAGGTTCATAGATGGCCTTCTCTAAAATATTTCAAGTAAAGGAAAGGTTTGAGGGTTAGAAGCCTATTGGTGTTTTCTAGGGACAGTTTGAGTGAATTGTGATTTGAAAGTTGTTTCCTTGTGTGAAGTGGATCAAATTGAGTTGGATACAGAGTTTCTCCACCTTGTATTGCATCAAAGTGGTATCAGAGCTTCAGGAACAATATCTTTTGTTGGTGAATTGTTTGATTTTTGTAGGCTAGGAGAAGGTTGATTGGTGAAGATGCCTCTGAAAGGTGTTGGTGTTGCAAGAGAGTTGCAAGATCTGAAGGAGAAGCATGCTAAGCTTCTGGAATCTCATAAGGCAGTTTTGGAAAGGATTGTTGCCTTGGAGACAAGGAAAAGGAGAGAAGTGAATGAAGAAAGTGAAACAGAGGAGGAAGATGAAGACTATGAAGATGTTTAAGAAGAACTAGATCCTGAAGGCTAGAGGATGGTGAAGATGCTCAAAGCAATGAAAGGTGAATCAATAAAGGTAAAAGTTGATCTCCCTGTTTATGGTGGTAATTTAAATGAAGAGGAATTACTTGATTGGATTGCTGCTATGGATAATTACTTTAAGAGTGAAGAGATTTCAGAAGAACAGATGGTGAAGGTGGCAAAAACAAAGCTAAAAGAACATGATCTTCTTTGGTGGGATTATGAGAAAGCAAAGAGAAGAAAGCAAGGAAAATCAAGGATCACTTCATGGGACAGGATGTTACAGAAGTTGAAAGGTAAGTTTCTTCCAAAGGACTATGAGGTTCAGTTGTATAAAAAGTTGCAAGGATTGAAACAAAAAGAACTAGATGTTAAAGCATACACTGATGAATTTTACAAACTAAGCATAAGGTCTAGGAGGGATGAGGATGAGGCTGAAAAGGTGGCTAGGTATCTAAATGGTTTAAGGTTTAATATTCAAGATGAACTTGTGGTTGCTAACCCCAAATCTATGGAAGAATGTTTTCAATTAACAATCAGGGTGGAGGAAAAGCTTAAGAGGAGACAAGAGAAATTAGTGAGAGGAAGAGGTGGTACTAGTGCAAGAGGAAGAGGAACAATTTCTACACCAAAGCATCCAAGTGAAGAACATGAAGGAGCAATAAGGGTAAGGAACAAGGTATTGATGTTAGAGGTGGTTTTAGAGGTAGAGG
This sequence comes from Sequoia sempervirens, assembly GCA_007258455.2. NCBI lineage: Eukaryota > Viridiplantae > Streptophyta > Pinopsida > Cupressales > Cupressaceae > Sequoia > Sequoia sempervirens. The sequence goes on from VDFB02000003.1 coordinate 464,552,522, forward strand.
AAGGTTTAGTGCTAGTAGAAGTTCTAATGATTTTGTAGGGAGATGTTACACATGCAATGAATTTGGTCATCCATCTTGGAAATTCCTTGAAAGAGTTGGTAGTTCATCAATTGGTGAAAAGAGAATTGATAGGAGAGCACAATTGGTTCAAGAGGAGTGTGAAAGAAATCATTCTACAAGTAAGAGGGTTGATCTTGAAACAGGGGAAATGTTGATGGTAAGGAAGACAATATTGAAGGCAAAAAAATAGGTAGAACCATTACAAATAAAGAGCCTCTTCAAAACTACTTGTATGTGAAAAAATAAGGTATGCAATAATATAATTGATTTTGGTTCAACAAAGAATATGGTGTCTACTAAGATGGTGAATAAGTTAGATTTGAAAAGAATACCTCATGAATTAACTTACAAAGTTTCATGGTTAAGTGATGGTCAATCTTTATTAGTGAATGAAAAGGTAGTGGTTGATTTTCAAATTGGAGGTTATATAGATAGTGTTGTTTGTGATATCCTACCTATGGATTGTTGTCACCTACTCCTAGGTAGACCTTGGCAATATGATAGGCGAGCCTTGTATGATGGAAGAGAGAACTCTTACACAATAGTGAAGGATGGATGTTCCTTTGTTTTAACTCCACTTGTGGAAGATGAGAAGGGAAAAGCCAAGGTAATAATGTGTGGAAAGAAAGAGTTGATAAATGTTGTAGAGGAAACCAAAAATTTTGATTTGGCAATATGTCCTAAGACTGAGAACACAGGGACAATAGGTACAAAGGTTGACACAACAACAAAGAAGGTAATGGCACTGAGTTTGTGTGAAAGTGTTGTGGTGGGGACCATAGAATGTCCTATAAGTGGGAACAAGGTTGAAAATTTGACAAGACCTGCAGATACAGTGGTACAAAGATGTAACAAGATAGTGGCACAAGATGCTAAAGGGACAGTAAAGTCAGGATTGATGATAGGGAGGAAAGAGCAGGGTATGCAAGAACTCAGGGACAACTACAAGCATGGGAATGACATAAGGAAGAAGTCAGTGCAGGGGATTTTTAACATGTGTTTGTGTGCAGGTAAAGGTGATGGAAAGCAAGCAAGTTTGAGAAAAGAGTAGAAAGAGGACAGACCTCAGGTTTGAGGACAAATGTAAACGCTTATTCAAGAGTAAACATAGTCTGAGGTGCAAGGAATTTGGAAGCACAAGGCATGAACCAAGGGACAAAGTTTCTAGGTCAGGGGAGTATGTATGGTGGATGGTGGGGCTGGTATCAACCTCAACTCATGAGGCATGATTTTTTTTCTCCTGTGGGGGTGTATGGTGCAGGAGCACCTACACCTTATTTAAAAATTTGATCATTTGATGTTGTAATAGGTTGGTCTATAGGGTGGTTTGGGATATTTTAAGTTTATTTATGCAAAATAAGGTCAATCAAGACCATTTATCACGTATTTGGGGTGGTATAGATTATTAGGTGTCAAACATGTAAAGTTGCAAAAACAAGATTGTCAAAATTGTTAAAAGGCAGAAAATTGTCAAACTACAACTTATTAAGAATATGAAGAGTCATAGGATTGAAAAAGTGGTTTGAGTCAGTTGAGGGGACAATTTTGAGTTGGAGATGTATTTAAAATCCTCTTCAAGGCTCGAAGGAGGTTGTTCAAGTTCTATTTTTTTATTTTCATTAATATACAACATTGAATTCTGTAAAAATTGCTATTTTTTCACACTTTTCCAGATCTGTACGATCCGTATAGGAACTGTAATGAGTGGAAATTCATTGTGAAGTGTAGGAATATGTATTAGTTTCCATTTGAAACAATTTTGAGTGTCTAACATTTGTATTTGGAAGAGATTTTTGTATTTTATTGGGATTGCTCTGTTTCTTCAATATTTAGTGTTGAAGGTCTCTTAATATGGCATCCTAACCCATTCCACTCACTTTTCTTATTGTACCTCATGGAATGGGTCTAAAACTATTCAATTTAAATTTTTTGATGGTGGGGAAGGCAAAGGATTTGTGTTGAATGAGATTGGGTGTTACCCTAGGGTAAATTGTGAATTTTTTCTTTATAAAATCATGTATCAATGAAGGGTTTTGGTTGAACAGTGTAAGAAGTGCCTATGTAATGATATTCTAAGTTTGTACAGAGCATATACATGGTTTTTGATGCATTGAATGGGTCTGATAAACCTGGGTGGGTAGTTTTTCAATAAACCCTTGAGGTTTGTATGTAAAATGAGGGTTTGTAAGTTCAGTGTCAAAATTATCATGAATCTGAGATTTTTTTGAGGATTTGGTGTTCTTGAGTCGCAATTTGAGTCTATAAAGGGTGTTTGAGTGGGGTCTTGGTGTTTAGAAGGTGTCTCCTTTGTAAAATTTGAGGTTTTTAATGTCCTAAAAGCAGGGTAGTCCAATGGTTTTCAAAGCTGACTCAAAGAAGTCTTTTTGTATCTTTTGGTATGTTAATTTGGATTGATTTGTGAGCCTCAAAGGATGATAAGAAGGTTCATAGACAACCTTCTCTAAAATATTTCAATTAAAGTCAAGGTTTGAGGGCTAGAATCCTATTGGTGTTGTCTAGGGACAGTTTGAGTGAATTGTGATTTGAAAGTTGTTTCCTTGTGTGAAGTGGATCAAATTGAGTTGGATATAGAGTTTCTCCACCTTGTATTGCATCATTCCTTTCCTTCAATAATCCTTCTTCAGAACCTACACAAAACTCTCATACACTTTCTGCAACACAAGCTATCCATGCATTCCATGTGACCAAGCATGAATCCACACATCCCATGCCATGCTTCAAACCCTCACACATGCACAAGCTCAACCTGCTAACCTGCAATCAACTCTAATGCAATTTTTGCAATTAATAGACAAATATGAGCATTGTAAACTCCTAAGAGTTGTACAAAATAATAGCATAAAGCTCCTCTCAAAAAACCACGCCTAGATTGTGCAAGTAGAGTTCCAATGTGTAATCTGAAGTCAAAACCAAAGTCTCCTCAATTTAGGCATCCCAAATTGAACACTTAACTGATAGTTGGTCAAGAAAATATCTTGCAAGCTCCACCTCAAAGTTGGGGCCCAAGAATGGGCCCACTTAACTAAGCCTTGTAAACATCTTCTCATGCAAAAGGTGTTAACTCAAAGATGCCAACTTGGGCACCCAAGGTGGGTCCAAGTCAATCTTATTTAACTAAAACATATCTCTCCATCAATTCATGCAAACATTATGCATGATTTCTCATCCCCACTTAATTAAATGTATCCACTTGTTATCTGTCATGCAATTGAAGCCATTATTCATGCAACTCAATTCAACTAGCATTCAACTCAAACTAACTACATACAACTAAATATAATTGAACTAAACTAAACTAAACTAAGCTAAACTTAATTGAACTGAACTAAATTGAACTGAACTCAACTCATGTAAATATCAATCCCTAACTTGTAGGAACAAAACATGCATTACTAAAGTGTTATCAATCCTCCAAACAGTTAACGTATTAAGTAAGGTCGGTTCCACCTTCCATGTGGGCACCCCATGTGCTCCTATTTTGTAGATCTTCTTGGACATCCCCACATGTTCTTATCATTTAGGAATAATTACAAATGTCAATTTACATGTTCATTTTATTTGAATTTAATCTCTTTCTAATCCTAGTGTCGGGGAACACTTTCCAAGGACTTAGGAGATACATGAAATATGTTTAGGATTGCAATTAAATAGCATCTTATTCCCAACAAATCCATGGTCAAAATTGCACATGTCATGTATGCACATGGTTCATTTTTTCCACTTTCCTACAAAATTTTCTTATTCAACCTCATCCATCTTTTTTCCCAAAAACAATCCATATCTTTCACATTACTCTAAAATAAGTCTTTTTGGATTTCCAAAAAGGTCATTTTTGATCCTCACCTTTCATCTTTTTTAAGACAATTTGACCATCAATATCCCTTTAATCTTAGACTTCCTAAGTGCACCAATCACAAGGTGGCACTTGGAGGCTTCTCTTTCTCCCAATCCTCTCAATCAACTGCATGCATTGATATCTTAGATCAATCTCAACCCTTGATCAATCATCCTCCAAATCTACAAATAGCGCCTCTTGGAAGCTATTTTAGAGGAGGCTCATGAAATGTAAAGTCATGCTATCAATTTGAGCATCATATATCATCTCTCAAGCACAAATCCATTGGAGCACCAACCAAACACATCTTCCGTGCATATCAAGGAGTTGTGAGTGAAATAATTCTCATTTTCTTTTGTCTTTTATGTAATTCCTTAGCTTAAAATAAGATATCAATTAGGTATAGAAAAGAATATGAATGCATTGTTTGAGTCCTTGTTTTATATTATACATTCTTGTTCATATTTTGGCACACCTAGTACCACATCCCTATTGTAAATTTTTTCAAGATTTTTGTGAAGGTTTTTTTGTCATAGATTATCAATTTGATATGTTTGACACTACTTAATGCATTTGTTTTGCATATTGGTTTTTTTTCCTTTAAAATAATGTTTTCATTGTGGATTGGTGTCTCTATTATAAATTAGTGCATCTATATGCAGTATGGAATTTCTATAGAATAGTGTGGCATTTCTACAACTTTGCTCTAGGAATAGTGATATTAGATGGCCCTAACATCATTTATTCAATCATTTCTTAATATTTTGGCATATATTTTTACCTATTTTTATATAGATTTTCCTTCCTAATATATTTTTCATGCTTAATTGTTTTCTTATAGATCATGTTTTCCTCCCTCCACTACAATTCACCACATCTACTACATGCGTTAATATATTTTCTATAGAATGGCTTTGTATTTCTTAATTTGGTATCTCTACATCCTAATACTTATCTCCTTTTTTCTAACATCTTGGACCTCATTTTCTCATATTTTTTGGTTTCTTTTAGCTGTTGGGCTACCCAACCTACCTTCCCATCAACTATTATGACTCCTCACTTGTTATTTTATTTTTTGAGCATTTTTTCTCCCACCTCTTCACAAAATGGCATTTCTATAGGCACTATTCAACATTTATGTAGGTAAATTTTGGTAAATATATTTTATTAATCATCTTTTGTGACCTATCCCCTTGTACTTGCAAATTTTTACTAGTCTAAGATTCCTTTAAGAAACTATTTAACACATTTATTATAGGTTTACTTGTTAAGTGACCCATCATTTTCCACCAAGTCTCATTACACATTTATTTTCTAAGGGGAATTAGCATTGTGTCCTATGCTTGTGGGAACAATATAGTGTATGATCTCTACTCACATCAAAAAGTGATCTTAGAGATCAAAAAACTATTTCATAATCTTTTAATCCTAAAAAAACAAGTCGTGCATGCTCTCTCCTTGCACTACAAGGTTATCTTAGAGATCAAAAGTGTTTGACTTTTCTTTCCCCTAGTGGTTATACATTATATTTCATCACCAAGGGGAAAACCCAAACCCTTGTTTTTTGGTTTGTTATATAAATTTCAAAGAGAATCAAAAGACTCTCCCATTGTGAGAACATTCATCATTATCAAGACTAAGATTGCAAGAACTATACCTTGCAAAGAGGAGAGTGGGTTACCCTCTCACACCAAGCTATTAGACATACCCTCTCATTTCATAAAATTGGGCCTTATGTACCTTTGAGTAATCAAGGACATTACCTAGCAACCTTGTGCATGCCTAGATAGAACCTATTAACCAGGTTTGGTTGTAATGCATCAATAAGCAGTTAGTCCTGAGAAGTTGTTCACCCTATGTCCCTAAAAATTAGTTTGTAGATTCTATGTGCTCTCTCCTCAATTCATTAAGTGATCTTGTCCTATCAAGAATAATTAGCACCTCATCATGATTCCTACACTCCATACCTAGACAAGGCATATTAATGGGCTTACAATCACTCAAACTCCTACTTGAAGAATCTAGGTTATTCATGTGTTTGGTGTGTGTTCTTGCCAAAACATTTGAATTATCACATCGATCCAACCACCAATCAACCATTCAAAATTGACTTTCAACCTTTGAACTAAATTCAAAATCCTCAAATCAAATCCCAAAATAAAGGTTAAAATCCCCAAATCATACATTCACAACCCCTAATTAAAAATTCAATTCATAATCAAATAGGTCACAATCCAATACTTAAGCATGATCCCCCATCCCAATCATGTTACCCATCAAACATCATAAAACCAAAATCCAACCTTTGAAGAAGCCAAAATAAAAATCCCAAATCCTCTTACAAACCAAAGGTTGAAACCCTCATCTCTTCATCCAACATAGATCATAATCCAAATACATCTATCTCAACCATTCATTTTAATCCATCCACTCATCCAAATCAAAAATCATAATCCTAAACCAAATCGCAAAATCTTGATCCAAAACCCTAGGTAATATCCAAGACTAATCAATAAAAAATCCCAAGTAATCTTAATCAAATTCCATCACTTTATCCTAATCCAAATCATCTAATCCAACCATAATACCCACCTATCCAATTCAAAACCAATAATCAAGGTCAAGAATTTAAATCCAATCAAATATAAGATAGTTTGCTTAGGAACATTGCATATCCTAAGTATAATAATAAAACTAAGATCTTTCTTAGGAACCTAGCCTATCCTAAGTATAAAAAATCAATCAAACCAACTCATCCTAAGGTATTTGTCCCTTGATCTTCATCAAAAAATCAAACCCAAACCAACCCTAATCATCTCTAATCCAATTTGAAAATATAAAAACTATCCACAATTTGAGATTTTATAAATCAATCCCAAATAATTTGATATAAAAATAAATATTAAATCTAAAGCCCAAATCAACCCATCATCCATCCCAATCCAAATATAAAAATGATCCCATTCTATTTTGATGAATCTCTTTTTCACCAATCTAAAACTTGCTTTGATGATGATGATGATGATGACGATGATGACGATGATGATGATGATGATGATGATGATGATGATGATGATGATGATGATGATGATGATGATGATGATGATGATGTTAGATTTGTTGATCAAGATGAATATAATCCATGTGACTATGATGTGAGTCTTATGGACCATGAAAAATATACCCTAAATGACATCTCCACAAAATCCAATCACCCACCCATAAGCACATTTGACCAAGAATTGTCTATATTGCATGTTGTTTCACTAATCCTAAATGTGTATATGTTGGTCATCCTTATGGGAATTTTAACAATGGGAACCCATCTTTAGTCTAAGGACTTTGTCACCAATCCATATTCAAAATCTCCACTCATGCGAGTGCTTGGTAGTCTCCACCTTCTATGCAAATCCTTCATCATCAAAACCTTTGAAATCCAAACCATCCCAATCCTTTATGAATTTTCTCCAAGGACTATTTGCAAAGGATCATAAGCCACAAAATGTAAACAAATTTACACAATCCTACCACATCTTTAATCCAATACCATCCAAATGTATCATTGACGAAGTGGTCATCATCCCCAAATCCGCCAAATTTGTTAAATCAATTAAATCCAACATTTATAAACACTAAAAACATTTCCACCATCCATGTGTACAACTCCAAGATTTTATTCATGCATTAATCACCAAAATAAAAAACCTCTACTCCCTCATGTCATCCAAGAAAATATAGATATGTCAAGAGTTCATTCTAAAGCATGCCTAAACATGTCCCCACCTAAATCAAGATCCAAGCATTTACACCAATCCTTTTCATGACTATGTACTATCTTGAGATCAAAGTACCCATATTGAACCCATTCCTAAACCACAATCATATCACCTTGGTTTCACCACCTTTATCCAATCCAATTTCCTCACTATTGAGGAAACTACAACCACCACCACTCCTTCCCCATCTCAAAATAGATTTGTGTCTTATTTTCTAAGCAACAAGTATCCCATCACAAACTAGATTCAAGTTAGAGCATGAATTTTCTAGGAAAAGGGTTAGACCTTCACAAATAAGGCATCTTGGAACCCATCCAAATAAAATAAAATCCAAGGCTTCAAGGCCTTGGCTACAAATCTCAAGAAAAAGATGTTGGTAACACCTCCATAAATCCTTGAATTTTTGTATAAACATATAGCAAAAATATCTCAACACTAAACAAAAAAATCTACAAAAAGACCAATAAGGGGACCACAACACCAAACTTAATACAAAATAATGAAGGATACTATGAGAACAATGGAGGATGATTTTATGTTTTATAAGGCTAACATCAAATTGGTTACTAAAATTATTCTTGGTGCATACAAGGATGTTGTTTTGGAAGGCACCCTTGGTGGTAAGATTGAAACAAAGGTATTATTATGATGATACTTAAGGAGGTTGATCCAACTCAACTAAAGAATTGGATACCTATCAACATTCTCAGTGTGTCATATTTGTTTTACTATGGATATGAGGATTCATAAAATTTTATCCAATGTGATTTCTCCCTCCAAACTAGTTTTGTGAAGGGTAAGTACATATTGAATGACATTATAACTAGCTTAGAAGGAATGTATTGGGCTAAATTTTCCAAGTGAAATGTGTATATGGCCCTTATTGAATTTGAGGAATCACATGACCCTATAGAATTGCCACTCTTTATCTTGATGTTAAAAATTTTGGGCTTTGGTTACACTTTTTTTAGGATGATGAATGTATTGTTTAGGGATGGTTTTGATCAAATATATATTAATGGTGATATTTCTTATTCATTTACCCTACAAAGATCTATAAGGAAATGTTTTCCTATTACTCTATATCTATTTTTTTTAAGTAGCTAACACTAAAGGTATCCATTTTTTAAATGCATTTGTTCATTAGGTCATCTAGTGAAAGGAATGATTCTTTCCTCTGGTGATTTTTTGATAAAATTACAATTTACATATCATAGTACTCTATTTATTTAAAATAAAGTTAAGTTTAGTAATTTGGATAGAAGATTAGATATTTAATATATTGATTCAAGGTATAAAATTGTAGTGTATAAATCTAATGTTCTAAGCTAGCTAGTAAGTTTCCCAATTGGTTGCTAAATAAAGGAAAAAAGTGTCTAGGTCTACTTGATGTGATTAGACATCTTGGATATGTGGCAAAGTGATTTATTATCTCTTGTTGGGAGATACCAATTGTGTCAAAAAGTGTTTTCCTCTTACACTTTGTATTTCTCCTCATGTTGGTTTATTTCATCTTCTCATGTGAATCAATCGAATAAGCTTATTAATTGAACTTTCTTTGGTCTAATGGTAAAGGCAATAAAATTACATATTATCTCATGAGATAGTGTATTAAGACAAATTATTTTGGGGATGAGATTGAAGGATCTTTTTGAAAAGGGTGTTTATCTTGCTATCAAATGGATCATTAAAGTAATTCATGATAGTAAGTCTTTGAAGTAGATTTTTAGGTACAATTTGGCCAGTTGTTTTACTAAAATGAATTCTAATTAGAAAGATTTACCCATGTGGAATTTTTTTTTTTTTTTACAATTAAGGCTCTTGGATCTATAATTTTCTACTCTATTTAGAAGGCATATCTTCTTGTCAAGGATTTTATTAAAGGGTGTGATTTTTTTCAAATATTAAATAAAATATGTTTGGTTTTAGATCTTTGTGGTGAGCTTTAGGAAAAACTCATATTATGAGCTATATAAGTCATTTTAGGCAATGCAAATAATTATAGGTTGTTCAGTATCAATTCCAAGGCTAGGATGTAGATCTATTTAGACTTTACAATTAAAAAAATGAGACCCAAATATAATCTTGCATCAAAAATTTATGGCCTCCAAAAGTTGGGGCTCTCATATTGGAAAGATAAAGACATCTATGACACATAAAAGAGATGAAAAAGATATTTACACTTGTTGACCAACTTATAGATGAATATTATGGTGTGTCATAATTCATCTTTGAATGAAGAGAATGGATCAAAAGTAGAGCACCCAAGTTGGAGAGTGGATTATGATGAACTCCTTGCAGGTGGAAGGGATATACTATTTTTAGCCTATGGACTCATCTTGGAATTTGGATGTTAGATTTTAGCTAGAGATGGGTACCACATTTTGGGCAGTTTTAACTCATGGTTTCTTAATTAGCATAATGTATATCTTCTCCTATTTGTTGGGTGCTTATGATGGAGATCTTGATAATGAGTTTGATAGATATTGTTATACATGGAAAGTTTCCCTAGGTTGGAGAGTAGCATTTCTAGGTTTAGGAGACATTAAGATAGTATAAATACATAAAATATATGTGAAGGCTCACAAATATATGATTAGAAACCACTTGTTCCATAATAAATAATGAATTAACTTATGGTCATGAAAAGGTTTGTCTTAGAATTTAAATAATTTCTTAACTATATTTAAAGGATATTAGAGTCCACACTTGCAAACTAATGATCATGCTAAGCATGAAGTTCAAAAGTAGTGAGGTCCAATAAAATAAATCTTGGATTGGTCATTTACAAAACAAAAATTTGAATAGGGGGCAAATGGAAACCAAGAGATGCACAATTTCTAGGAGCATAGCTAATAGGTCTACTATTTGTAGAATATAATCCATGAATGGTAAGGAATTGTGACCTTTTAGGCAATGCCCTGTTTAGATCTCTAAAATCCACATAGACTATGATTTATGTTATTTTTTTATAGGAACAAGATTAGAAACACAACTAGAGTGTTTGATATGGTAGATAATCCTTGAATTAATAAGCTTTATAAATTCTTGCTTCATAATAGGCTTCACTTTTAGGTTAACTAATATTTTTACCTCATATGGTAGATTTAGGAAGAAGCTCAATGGTGTGTTGGTACACTTCCATGTCATGGCCTTTTAGTTCCTTATAGTCATAGGCTATTGCATGATCATATATCATACAAAGGCAGACGAGAAAATATCTCTTTGTTTATGCTAACTTTCAACATTTATCCTAGGGCATTATCTACAACTTTAGCAATATTTTTTATTTTACCTTTATACTAATCATTAAGACTAAGCATGCTTTCAATGGTAAACATGCCCCTAGGAAACTTGTTACTTTTAAATTGGAGAATTTGATCTCATAAGCATCCTCGATCTAAGGAGCTAACTCATCTACAAATTTAATAGAATTTTGAATGAAGTGAGGAACTTCTCATCACTATCAAAGACCATCTAATGAGAAAGATTTATTTAGAATAGAAGGTCTTATGAAAAGATTAAAATGGTCCTTATTCATTAACAAATCTTCAAGTGGGTCAAAGTGAGAGCCAATCAGAGTCATCCTATTGGCTTCAACATTCCATCTTCAACAACCTAAATGTGTATAGCATCAAAGGATTCCAATAGGTCACAAACCTTGTGTTTGTTGGCTTTCATTAACGATTTTTTTATTTTCCATTGTGACCTTGCTTTATGACTAGTTCAAAGTCATCATAGATTTGTACAAGCTTAATACATCTATTTTCAACCAATTGCTACCCATGAACCAACAACTCATATTCAACTATATTGTTTATGTTGTTGAATTGTGAGCCATGGGGTTGTTGGTATTTTTCTTCGTGAGGGGAAAGTAGGGAAACACCAAACCCCTACTCCAATTCTGCTCTTGGCTATATCAAGATATAACATATTTTCTTTGGTTGTTTAAGGCTTCTTATGGAACTTGAGGGATGGACAAGTTCTCTTCATGGATTTACATATGTTCTTATGCCTATAGCATCAAAGGTATCATAGGGATATAAGGCCCAATTTTTAGCAACCCATGCATATAGCTAGTGATCAAGAACAACTAGTTAGTTATCATCAACAAAAAGGTATATGCTGAAAAAGGTTCATTGTTAGCTATTGATGCATAGTTGGAATCAAACTTGAGTAAAGGCGCATGCTCAACTTGATGTATGACTATACATTCTACTAGGATTTTGACCTTTGTTCCATATCTTGTTCTTAGAAACATGTGAGTCCAATCCAAAGACAATTACATACCAAATCTAGCCATGAAATTTGAAGATACACAAAGCCTAAACACAGCTAGTAATTCAATAATTGTTATATCCTCAAGGTACAAGTATATCTGAGTAGGCATATAGGATGAGAGGTAGGTCACTAATGATCCTTAAGTCTTAATAGGATTTCCATCTAGTTGAGTTACCCCTTTTTCAATGGGTTCATATTTCAATCCTAATATATCTACTACTCTATTAGGCATTACAATTGTGTAGTATTTTTTACCAACTATTATAGTAAGATAGAAAGAACTTAGCTTTTTACTTCCATTTTCTATTCATTCTCCCCCTTTTAATGAGTTCTTAAATGGAGCAAATATTCATATTTCTCTCCCTAGGTAAATAGGTCAAAATTTTATGCATTTCCTTATTTCATGATATGGCAAGTTTTATATAATCTAATCTTAAATAAATCTATATATTTTGCATTTTGTTCCCTAGATGTGCTTTCCTTTCTCTTTGTTGTCAGTTAGCTTTTGTTTATGTACAGTTACTACTCTAAAGGTAGGATCATGTGCAATCATGATCATGAAATATGGACATATTTGAATACCCATATCTACTTTGGTAAAATGTATATGTTTTATTGTACTCTTTAAAAAAATAAAATCCCTAGAGTGTCATAATCCAGTTATGTGAAGGTAAAAATGTTAGAATATAAATTACATAACCTAGAATGTATTTTTACATGTTTTGTGTTCACTGTACTATTCAAGTCTATTTGCCCATTTTGAGTCCTTTTCTAGCCTATTTTCCCTCTCCTTTAGTATTTTAACCTTTGCATTTATCATTTTAAAATGTCCATGTGCATTAACCCCTTCCTAGGACCTATTTCTTATCACAATGTTTTCCCTTTCCCCTTCTATGTCTCCACCTCTTCTTATAAGCCTCCTTCACACTTAAGTCACCCATATTTTCATTTTTAAAGTGATTGCTCCAAAAATCAAATGCTTGATTATCCTCTTCTATGACTAGCTTATGTTTTCACCCTCTTTCTTATATAACTTTTGCATCAAATATCCAATTAAGATGAAACCACCTTCATTGATCTTCTTGTGACCCTCTCTTTCTCACCATTTGAGTTTATCCTCCTCGAGATAAGGGGAATTTGCTATGGTTCGTGGGGGCACATTTGTCTCACCCTCCTTTAGTACCAAAAAATTAAATGTGGCCTTGTCCTTGAGTAACTTAGGTCAATTCAAATGATTTTTAGTCAAAATAATAAAATTTGGCCCACAAAAATATATGAAATGAACCTTCATATCCTAATTTGAGGCATCACACTTTCATTACACTACATTACTCTCAAGTTTTTTTCCTCGTGTCTTTGAAGCTTTTCCTTTGTTATTTCCAATATTGAAGCTTTAAGTATTAGAACATCTTCATCAAGCTTTGGAGCCGTTCATAAATCATTTTGAAGTCATAGAGTAACCTTGTGTGGTCCTATCCATTCTTCTTCTTCTTCTCATCCAACTATCCTTCCAATTTTCCCTAATTTGTTGTTGTCCCTTCCACATTTCATCCCTCTTTAATACCATATCTCCCATGTTGCCATTCATTTCCATATTGCCTCCCCATTTCCTTCTCGCATCAAACCCTAGTTTCCTTCCTTACATCTCCTAAGAGGTATGAATGTTAGGGTTTTAATTTGTATTTCAATTAATTAGTGTATTTTCAAAATTGATTTCAATTTATTATGTCATTACCATTGTCATGGGGATCTATGAATTATCCACTAAATGGATGATCGAGGCAATTGCTTCTTTGACGTAATCACCGTCTAAGATACCATTAATAAAATGTAGTTTGTCGGTGACGTGGATGAATCATACTAGATCGAGTAGACATTATTGTTTTAAGAATTGATCTACTTACCTAAGAGAATCATCCCTAAAAAAAAAAGATAATTCTATGGTAGAGCACCGACACCCCCATGTCACTGTACCAACACGATTGTCCTCGTAAAATTATCAATCGTTCAACCATCAAATTTATGGAGTTTCTTAATAGTTTCATCGTGAATGTTCATCTTCTTAGTTTCTATTTTTCATCAGATTTGTGACTTCAAAATTAAGCTTTCCTCTCTTTCTAGATTCATTTCCTTTCTTATCTAATATTAAGGTTGTGATTGTCCTACCCTTATCTTTTGTTATTCATGACACTTACAAGTTCCAAACTCAATGTCTATGTCAGGGGAGAGGATCTAGTAGTTGACCACGTTTTAATAGTTGTGATAGTAGTTGTTTATATAATGTCCAATATTTTTTTATTAATATTAGACTAATAATTGTGACATGACTACCCCATAATTAAACAAATTGTATTCCTTTGATTTAAAAAGCAGCCAATCATGTGATGCCACATCAGTGCTCAACTATCCATGATGTGAATGCACAAGTATTGGTCAACTACAACTTGACAAAAAGCATGCTGATGTGACATCATATTTGATGATGTGGCCCTAAAACAAAAGTTATAAGCAGGGGACTTGCCAAGTAAGATGCTGTAAAAAATTGGGAGTGATTTGAAATTTCCACATAGGATAATTAGAAGCACAAAGTTAGGGTGCTCAACTACTGGATCCTCTCCCCTATTGAACACATGAGAATTTGAAATAATTTAGAGTTGAGAGTCCTTGATAGAGCCACTCCTCCCCCACCGCCAGCTGCACGAAGGTGAACGCCCCAGGAGGAAGTGGGAGTTAAATCACAATACCATCATTTGATGTGCCCAATCCAAGGCATTTGCCTTATGCCATAGGAGCACATTTGATATGTTCTAGATTGTCTCAACATTTCTATAACAGCTTCAAAATAACATTTTCCAGCATTTCTTCTAGGTTCATCTACTTTCCTTTTATTTGTTATTTTCTCTCTTGGTCTCTTGTTTTCTATTTTTCATTAGTCTTGTCTTGGACTATTTGAAAGCAGGAGGAAGTGGGAGTTAAATAACAATACCATCATTTGATGTGCCCAATCCAAGGCATTTGCCTTATGCCATAGGAGCACATTTGACATTTTCTAGATTGTCTGAACATTTCTACAACAGCTTCAAAATAACATTTTCCAGCATTTCTTCTAGGTTCATCTACTTCCATTTTATTTGTTATTTTCTCTCTTGGTCTCTTGTTTTCTATTTTTCGTTAGTCTTTTCTTTTTCTATTTTTCGTTAGTCTTGTCTTGGACTATTTGAAAATAGTCTTTCATAGGCGCTAATTTATTGCACACAAGAAAAAGGCTAACATTCCCCTTTAGCCACTCTCTTTTTATTTCAATTTCAAAATTGCTGCTAGTTTTCTTCCACGAATTATTGTTCTGCTTGAAAACATAACTAATTTAAGATCTTCAAAAAAAAAAACAGATAACAAGACTAGAGGTTTAAGCCAAATCAAGACCTTCAGATAAATAAAACAATTAACAAGACTACAGGCAAGTCAAGATGTTGAGATAAATAAACAGCTAACAAGACTAGAGGTGACTAAACCTCTATAGGATCATGACCAGAGGATCATGACCAAACCCAGGAAAACACGTCAAGGGCCAAAGTCAGGGCAAAAATAACATCAAGATTTAGCATGGCCCAAAGAGACAAAACTTAGAACAGATAAACCCAAAGCAACAATTTTGTCAAATTTTAACAGGGCCTGCAAATTGTGCTACCTCGATAAGTATAAATGATTGAAGTGCTCAGTTATAAAGAGCACACAATAATAGTGCTGATTGCATAATGGCAGAGTATACTGTATTCAATTAAAGCTGTAAACTGTCTTGTAAGGCGCACATCCATCTAAACCACCAAAAACATCTTAAGTGATGTATAGCATAGCCAAAGTAAAAAATAATAAATAACTAAAAACTCGCAGCTGCATTTTACAGAGATAGAGAACCACCATCGTGTAAGTGTACAACTCGATCCCAAAAAATGTAATTCCAAAATGGAAATGAATAACAAAACTAAAATCCACTAGGAGTGATACAACAGAGCATTGATGTTGCAGATGGAGAGATAAAAGCTATCGAGTCAATCCAAAAAATTGCAATTCCAAACAAGAAATAATAACAAGACTAAAAGTCAGCTAGAGAAATAACTTAACACCACTGTCAATCACGATGCAATGCAAAGGATGACGGTACCTATAGGAAAGAATACAATTCTAAAAAATAGATTAAAGGAAGACTAAAATCGAACTTGTGAAAGTACAGAACGCTGATATGTAAATGCAGAGAAGCTTTTACATGCCCTGCACATGGAAAAACTAATAAAGCAAGGTATGTGTTTAATTTGCATAACAACCATACTACTACTGTTTCCAATAAAAACCAGATTACTATGTCCAAAACAAATATGTACTACAATTCTCTTGAAAATGATCGATTGATCACACTTTGTAAATAACAACCATACTACTACTGGTTCCAATAAAAACCAGATTACTATGTCCAAAACAAATATGTACTACAATTCTCTTGAAAATGATCGATTGATCACACTTTGTAAAAGGAAACTAACTCAACTAATATGCAACGTTGAAGATCACACCATGCAATTTAAGATTGATGGCATATCTACATAATCATTTGAAACCGCTTTTCATTTATATTGCAGTTACAAAAATTATTCATGAATGCAAATTAAATTGTTAAATTCACACCATGCAATTTAAGATTGATGGGATATCTACATAATCATTTGAAACCGCTTTTCATTTATATTGCAGTTACAAAAATTATTCATGAATGCAAATTAAATTGTTAAGATCCCACCAGATTGACACTAAAACTCTTAAGTTAAAACGAACTGTCACTATTAATTCTAAATGCAATTGTGGAAAATCACTCTTCCACATCTCTTTCATAAACTGCAGAACATCAACACATTTAAAGGACTATTCAACACTCTTTTGGAAATCTTACAATATTGGTGTTTGAATTATTTTTGGGAATCAAATATGCATAGAAGAGAAAATAGTAAAGATATTTCATAAAAGGCAAATTTATTTGCTACTATAGCCTGAAAGTGCTATAACGATTTAGTAGCAACCTGAGAAAACATCCTGTTTATTTGCCAGCTATTAACCAGCAGTAAATCAAATATGTTTTAATAACAAACTGGAAAATGTCAAACGAATTGCTAGTTTCAAATTCTGTATATTATGAAGAATAAATCGTGACCAATAAGAAGATAACGCTCTTTGCACTCTTCATAAAGTTCCTACCACAGCCTGACACTGTTGTAAGGATTTAGCAGCAATCTGAGAAAACATCGTATTTATTTATAAACCATTAACCAACAGTAAAACAGATACGTTTTAATAACAAAATGAAAGTGCCAAACAAATCCGTAGTCCCAAATTCTGTATGTTATTAAGAATTTGTCACTACCAATAAGAAAATAACGCTCTTTGCACTCTTCACAAAGTTTAAAAACTGCACTGTTTTCTGATCCCATGTAAACAATACATGGATAAATTTGAGAACATAAATTTAACATTATGATAATCTTCAAACTCAATGGAGCATATAACTTGGAGGGAAAGGAACAAATACAATACTGGATTGCTCAGTTGCCATAAATACATAGTAAACCCTACACCTTTTGATAGAATCTAAAACAAGCATCCTGAAAACTGTTATACTAGAGAAGCATCACTAATGTATTAAAGTAGTGGTGAAGATGGATCAGATTTTATCTATGTCTTCATCTTCAAATTCAATATAGTCATCACCAGCACCTTCATCATCTTCGTCCATACCAGCAATACCTTCATTGAGCCTGACATTATCAGGAAGTTCACCATAGGCCTTGAGAAGCCTAGCCTCGTCAGGCATGTACTTCAGGATAACATCAGCCTTGTCATCCTGGTAATCTCTGAGCCCAACTAGGATGATGTCCCCAGCAGCAATCCATACCTTCTTATGCATCTTGCCACGGATATGACAGAGACGTTTGGTCCCATCAATGCAAAGGGCCTCACAGCGGCCATTGCCAAGCATTCGAAGAACTTGGGCATACTCTTGCCCATCTTCCTTGAAGACCAACTCTCTCTTTTCATCATCAGCCTCATTCTTTCCCCTCTTTCTGTTCTTTCCTCCCTTTCCCTTGTTCTTCGGCATTCTGTCTTGGACTGCTACTTTTGCTTATCCTCTGCAATCAATCAGGACTTCAACAATCAACACAGCCAGAAATCAGTAAACATTGTTTGCATGTAATATTGAAGAGCTATTTCTTTTCTATACCATAAACAAGTTCTAAAAGTAAAGCCATGAAATTCTATATTCCAACCTGGTACAAGACCTGATTTAACATAATAAAAAAAAAAGATGTATTCCAAGCAAGAGCTTTTAAAGGAATGTGAATCCATATACTACTATGAATTTAGGTTTATGGCATATAAAACAATTGCAACATTGAAAACTTCTCTCCTATTCTTTCAACAAGGGTTGCAATACATATTATATGCCCCTGTTACCCCGCTATCTGACCTACAAGACCTGATTTTATGCAATTAGCAACTGATACCTTTAACAAAAATGATTGAAAAGAAAAGAATACCTGCACCTTTCAAATTTCATTACAGAGCAATTCACTTTCTTTAATTCCAAGGATTTCAAAATATACCCTTAAAATCCATCACTGACAACATAAAAAGAACCCAAATTTCCATTCCCCCCCTAGTTAAGACAATATCGATAATTCAATCCCCTTCAATACCTCCAATGAAGGTTTCGATGTAAATCCTTCAAAGCCTATACACCTCATACAATAACTGATTTTACACAATCAAAAAACCATATGCACCCACAAAATCCCCTACAAAGAACAAAATCCCCCTAACTTTTCCTCACTGTTTGATTCTCTACAACGATTGCAATATTGATAACTACTTTCCCTCTCATTCCTTTACGAGGATTTGAATTCAAACCTTAAACACAATCCTCCGACCTTAACATGGAACTTGATTTCACACAATCAAGAAGAGGCACCCATCCAAAAAGACTTTAACAAAACAGTTATCTTAAACCCTTCATTAATTTCATTGCTTTCAACAGTTAATTTTCAAAACCTAATTCATGTTTATTCCTTCAACAAGAGTTTCATTGGAAAACTCGTCACCCTATCTAATGAAGTCTGATTTCACACAATCAAGTTAAGGATTACTCCATAAAAGGGCCTTAAAGAGACTGGAAATCCCCACACTTTCATAAGCTCAATTTCCTGAAACAATTTTAATATTGAAAACTAGCTTCTTTTTTGTTTCTTCAACGAGGGCTGCAAAAAGTCCTTGAAATTCTCATCACGAATCTCTAAAAAGATTTGGTTTCACAATCAAAAAAAGCATGACCGTACCACTATACATTTTAAATAAACAGGAACCCCTAGTTTCA
The DNA here is from genome assembly GCA_007258455.2 of Sequoia sempervirens. Taxonomy (NCBI): domain Eukaryota; kingdom Viridiplantae; phylum Streptophyta; class Pinopsida; order Cupressales; family Cupressaceae; genus Sequoia; species Sequoia sempervirens. The sequence continues at coordinate 464,571,909 of VDFB02000003.1, forward strand.
CGGCAAGATTGAAAACCTATTACAGAATATTCCAGCTCAAACCCTTTATACCCTATTTACCGACCTTTTGCAATACCCAATTGTTTGAAACGAAAGAGTGGTATGCTCATCCACAGAATGGACCTAAAAGATGACAGTAACCCGTATCCTTCCCTAATTTCAGTTCTCTGTAACCCGTATCCTTCCCTAATTTCAGTTCTCTGTAAATTTTGCAATCTTCCCAACAAGGGTTTCAATACAAATCCTTAAAATCCTAACTACAGGACCTCATTTAAGATAATAAGTAACAGAATGTCTCTCAAAATTAAAAAACCCTCACAAAAAAATAGTTGCACCTATTCATTCCTAAGTCTAAGCCTCTGACACATAAATTCACTATAAAAATCATTAAAACCCCTTTAATAATCCATCATCCTTCGATCTAAATGCTGGCAAACCTTAATTAATAAATAATATAATAACCCAAATGGGAAAAAAAAATGCCCAAAATCTTTTTCGATGAAATTTACGTTTTTCTATTTCAATTTCTCTGCAAGAAATCGCAAACAACTCAAACATACGCCGATCAATATCATGAACCATTCAGAAAAAACAGAAGATTCGAAGATACCTTGAGATTGGAAGAAGATGGTAACAGGGTGCCTATTCGCTATGCGCGTCTGCCTACGAAGGTCTTTGATTATACGGTTCTGTGCATATATATGTTGGAAGCAAATGCTTTTTTCTTCTCTTTGAAAATATTATTTACCCTACCTTGGTCGATAAAAAGCATTAACTGGTGATGCTTTATCTATCTATAACTATGTGTATAATACAATGCTTCCAAATTCGATTCCCCTCTACTCCATTGTTCATTGTTAAACTAAAGGTGGAGTAGGGTTTATAGGGCCAGCCCTCTCTAGCTTTTATGAATTCTTTAAATTTGATATATTTATATACTTCTGAATTTATAGATGACATTTAGTATAATTATAGGGGAGATTGTGGATTATGGGAAATCAATAAAATTTTGTAGCAATCTTAAATGTATATTTATCATTTTTAATTGGGTCTTTATAATATAGTTTAGGTTATAGTCATATGGTTTGACAAAAGTCAACTGATCGAATGATCCAAGTTACAATGCTTTAGGTAAGTTATTCGTCCTTTAGTAGTTATGTTTTACCCTATGCATGACACATGGCCCTCTCACTCTATTCTATCTAATGTTTCGTTATAACTATTCAACTTTGTTAATCACCGACACATTCAATGGTCTTTATCTATTTTATTTTAGATATGTGGTAGCAAGATGTTTGACAAGGCATAAATTATAGAGTGCTTGACTCACCCACTAGGTTAAGGCCAATATTGTTGTGACATATAGCATACCTCTCGTAACACTATGAAGACAAGAAAGTGAAAAAGATAAATTGCAAGCTAATTAATTTTCACTAACATAAGCCACTTAATATTCATCTTTTTATCCTTCCCCAACCATTGGGATCAAAATGTGGTGTCCTCCTTGGTTTTTACATAAGACAATTGTGGGCACATAAATCCATTTGGTTAAATAGTTGGGTTACGTTAATTATATCCAATGTTTTATTATAACCTTTCAACTCTATTAATAATTTACACATTCAATTTTCTTGATCTATTTTATTTTAGATCCATGACAATAAGATGTTAGAAAAGGGATTACGAGTATAGTGTTTGGTACACTTGCTAGGATAAGGCCAATACTATTATGACACATAACAAGCCTCTTATAGCACCATGAAGATAAGACCATTGAGCCAGCAAGAAAGTACAAGGAGACCAATGTAGATTGTGCTAATTTGCTAGTCACTTTTACATTATGATGGGACAACTTAATTACTCATAGTTTGATAAAATTCTTAGTCAACTAAAAAACACAGCAAAAAGCACACCAAGGAAAAACCATCAACATGGAGATAAAACAACAAGGTGAATGTAGATGAACTAAATAAGGATTTAATAATAACACAAAACAAAATCCCATGGACTTTCATATGCAAAGGTAGATTTAAAACACTTTCACAATATTGACATGAAACCCCACCATGAATAAATAAAATGATCAAATGCAAGACCTATGAACAAGTCATCCAAGATCAAGTACAGTGCATACAAATAGGGGCTTTGACACAAGGCTATTATACAAATAGGGAGCCTTCCAATGGAAAAATATCACCAAAGGTCTATTATGTTGAAAACTAGGGTAGACAACACAATGATATTGTTAACAATAGTGATTAAATCTCAATAATATGCATGTGATAAATCATAACATAGAAAACATAGAGAAATAAGTAAAAATAACAATGCACAATTAATAGTCGGTATAGGTAGCGGAGTTGGCTTGGGTCATAGGTTTTCTCCTCATTGGTTCCAGGCTCAACTCCACTCTCGAGTTTACCTAGTTGAGACTTGCTTGTCGGCTATTGGGTCCCCCCATAGGGGACTAGTCTTGCCCCCGCTCGCCCCAGGTACCCAAGATACGAGTTGTTGGGATTTTGGGTGGGGTCACAAGGATACCCTTGTTAACAAAAAAAAAAGTGTATTAACACTAGATATACATGGAGAAACTCTTTAAGAAAAAGTCTACCACCAAAGAGAGTTCAAGTATATATTAGTCTTAGAAAGATGAGTACATCAATACAACTAATCTCTTTAGTTTGGTAGCAATCTAACAACATAACCTTCTTCAAACCTACAAAAGAACTATTACAACCTCTATCTCATGCCTTCAATATACATGAATATAAAAAATAGAAACCATAAGTGGCATCTAAAATAAGTGATTAAAACTAGGTTCCCAAGTCCTCGTACAAAACTCCAATGCCCCATGATGCATTGGTCAAATATTTTGAATAGAAATTAACTCATCTTACACATTTTACACATGTTACATATCATAGATGGAAACACACTTCTCTACTTCACTCCCCCTTTGACATCAAGGGAAATGTGTAGTAAATTTGCATTACATCCCCTTACTGATATATCTACATGAGATTAGTTCCCCTTGACGATGTTATCCATCACCAAAAGGAAAAATTGTATCGCAACACTATCTACTAACTCTGCAAATGTACATTGAGATCAAAAATTGTCTATACAATTCAAAAATAAATAGGTACCTTAATTGGATGATGTTGCCTTTAATTTTGCAAGGTGTGTCTCCCAATCCTTCTTAGTGACATCCCAATCCTTCTTGGTGAAAGCAAGTATGTAGCACTAGTTCTTAAACTATATACAGAGGTCTTCTCCTTCTTTCGAAGAGCTAGGCACTATTGTCTTTTGCATAACTTTTTCAGCATTGGCCAAAGCTTCAGTTAAAGATGTAAGTCTTAGACTTACCATACCTCAGAGCTGATTATACTACATTATAATTTTCTCTTTTTGCTCCTGTAGTAAAAGGAATTGAGTGTGTATATTTTCAATGATCATTCTAGTTGCTCCATTTCCATCATTTATTGGATCACACACACTTGAGGCCTGAGCAATTTGGGATTCAATTGATTCCATCTAATCCTTTATACTTTTTATAGACAATGGCCATTTCAAACAAAATTGGAATAATATTTTGGCTTCTTCCAAATGCTTTTGAACATCCTCCAAGTTGCCTTGCCACTTGGTATGTGCAATAGCACATTTATCTGAGGCATCAGTTAAGCTCTTATCATTCAATCTCTTTGCAATTTCCTTCTCTATCTTATCTTCCAAACCTATAGAGTACTCTTTAAAAGTTCATCTAGCAGTAATTTCAACTGATGTACACTTGTTAAATAAGTATTAATGAATACTCTCAGAAGACTTCTTTGTAAAATCTTGACCACCTCATCAACTAACTTTGTGCCTTTCTGGTGATTTTTTATTATCTCCTTTCTTACGGAGGCATGGAAAACATCACCAAGCAACTTATGGAGAGGAGAGCTCTTGTCCATGTCCACTTGACCTTGTTGCATTGGAATTTACAGTAGTTATGCATACACCATTGGTTGGAACTGCATTTGCATATCCAAAAGATCTTTGAATGAATCTTCGAAGGGTGTGTAGGATTTATGTCCTTTTTTTATGCTTTCTTTTGCATGTTTATCATTCTTCTCCTTTTCTCCACTATTAGAACACTTTTCTACAATCTTCTCAACTTCTAGAGGAGACATAGTTTGTTCCTTTTGTCTTCTTCAAGAATCCTAAATCTCATCTTCTTTGCTCTGCTTGGCAGTTGTCTGCACATATGGAGGGGTTTTATCTATCATCATTTCTTCTTGCTCCTGCATCAATTTCGTTCAACACTCCAAAAATTCTCTAGATTGTGTTTTCTCTTATCTTCCTCTTTCAATTGCTCAAACACAAATGCCTTTAGGCTATGCAAAATGAAATATAAACACTTTACAAATTACCTAAATGTGCATTGAATGTAGCAACAAATGTTGGGTCAAAATGTTGTCAAACTTTTTTGTATCATCATAGGTACTTCTAAACAGTTTGAAAAGCTTTGCATCAAGAGATTTCTCACTAGAAATTTCATCAAAGGATCAATCATATCAACCGATTCATGCACCAGTATGTTGAAGACATCAGGATCTCATCTTTGGCAAGGGTTTGGAAAGTTTTCTTAAGAATCCCCCTGATCCAATGTTTTCTATCTAGTTTTTAGAGGAAATATCTACACCAAAATTTGACATAGATTCATTCTTCACATAATTCTCTTCTTTTTTCTTCCAAATCTTGTTCATCTTCTTCTTTTCTTCAACCGGATCAATCTTCTTATGTGGAACTAAGGGTTTCACATTATTTCTTCTACAAAACTTAGCTATGTGTCATAGTTTATTTCATTTATAGCATATGGCACCTTGTTGCGAAGAAAATTTACTTCTTTCCATTTTAGATTTGCATTCAGAAGCCTTATGCCCAAACCCATTGCATGAGTAACATTAACGATGGAATGGTGGGAACACCATGCCATTATTGTAACCATTCATCATTTGTCTTCTGCATTCACTAGACCTATGACCAAATCTATTGCATGCATAATATTGATCAAAAAATGTGAAAATTATGATTCATCTTGCTTTTATATTTTGTAGCTCTATGCCCAAATTTATTGCAAGAATAACAATGACCTTTAAAAGATGGATACCTTTGTCCAGCTAGTTGTTTGAGAGGAGGTCTCTTGAATTCTTTCTTCTAGTTCTAGACATGTTTGATATTGCTCTTCTTATTTCCAGTCTCCATTTGTTCATTATTTTTCTTCTCAACATTTTTTGAAGTATTATTCTCCTTTGAGCTTTCTCCTTTTTTAAACCCTAATCCTTCTTTGTCCCTATGAGATTTTTGACTAGAAAGAATATCATCAAGCAAGGTGGAGCTCTTCTTGAATTTTTCTTCATGACTCTTTGCTTTCTCCAGATCTTTCCTCAGAGACACAATCTCTTCTTCAAGCTTTGAGTATTCCGCAAACTTGTCTTCCAATTTGGCATTTGAACAATCTTCAACTCTTTTTCCTTCTCCAACCTGCACTTTCATAGTAGTGATTGTCTCATTTGATTGTTTGAGTTGCTCATTTGTTTCCTTGAGTTGATCCTTAACTTTCTTGACTTGACTCCTCAACTTCTTGATACAATCATCCGCTTCCTTAATATGTTCTTTCATATCTCTATTCTCACATTCTACTTTATCTAGGTCATTGAGAGCATATCTAAGTTCTCCTTCCATATCAACCTCACAATCTACTTCAATAAATCCTTCCATTATAAGTTCTTCCAGAGGGGTAGGATACTTCCTCGATGTCATGTGTTCAATCTCTAAGATCAACCTCAGTTGTTAGGAAAATTGAAGGAACCTTGCTCTGTTACCAATTGTTGGACACCTAAAATACTGAGAGGGGGTGAATCAATATTCCCATAAATTCAAAAACTTAAAAGTACATTACAAAGCATCACATTAAACTTATAGAAATGGAAAGAAACAAGTAAAGTATGCACCACAATAATCAACAAAAGAACACTGGATTTTGTTGGGAAAATGTGTCTCAACCTTGCAATTATATACAATTTATTGTTGATAAGATGTATATATATATATCCTAGTTACACCGATAGGTGTATACAATGGCAGCAAAGAGCAAAATGTGAGCGTGATAAATTTTTTAGGAAACTTCTAGAATGGTCGACATACATTAAATAATAATATATTGTAAATTTGGACCATTCATTATTAGGTTTTAGATCTAATGGCAAATATTTTGTTAACCTGTCTTGCCCTAGAATGTAACTCTATTTTATGAGGGCATTGTATTATGGTTGTGGTAGAGAGACGGTGATGTGTTCTAAGATTCTAATAGTGATCGTCTTGTCTCTTGATCTTTGAGTGGTGATATTCCTGTGAGAAGCTTGCTCTGCAAGTATATTGTAATCTTTGTGATTATTGAATAATATATTGGGTGGCTTTTGGAGTGTGGGGTTTTTCTCCCGAAAGGGTTTTCCTCACATCAATCACTATGTTGTGGTATGCATGATATTTATGTTTATTCTGTTTAAGTTTCTGTAACTGTTAAATATTTGTAATTTTTTTGTATTATTCTCCTCTCAAGATTAGTGTAGGAAGTTGTTCCACTACCTTAGCTTCCTTACAAGTGGTATTAGAGCTTGATCACCTTTGGTTTTAGTTGTAGGTTGTTGGTTTTCTTTGGAACTAATCCAGTTTTGAGTGGAAGCTTGTGTAGAAGAAAATTTGTGATCTTGTTGTAGGAATTTTTAGATGGCAAGTTCATCAGGGATAATAGAGGTGGAGAATTTTTTTGGAAACAATTTTGAGACATGGAAGCTAAAGATGGAGGATATGTTGATAGATCGAGATTTGTGGGATGTTGTTGATGAGAATGTTTCAAGGCCTGCAAATCCTACTCAAGCTGCTCAATATGATGTTATGGACCGTAAAGCCAAGGGTCTAATCAAATTGTGCTTGGCAAACCCTATTTTAATTAATGTCCATGAGGAGACCTCTGCATAGAAACTATGGAAGAAGCTTGGTGAGATGTATCAGGCCAAATCTTTAGTGAACAAGATTTTCTTGAGGAAGAAGTTGTATTCCTTGAGAATGGAAGAGGGTGGATGAATCACAAACCACCTGGAAGCATTCAATATGTTGGTGGCTCAATTGGCATTAGTTGGTGTCAAAATGTATGAGGAGGAGAAATGTCAGATCTTTCTTTGTTCTTTGCCTGATTCATGGGATTCTCTTGTTATGGCTATTGGGAGTACTTCTATTATATTGAAGATTGAAGATGTGGTGGGTTCTTTGCTTTTTGAAGAAATGAGGAGGAAGTTATCCATCACTACCAAGGAGGCCCTAAATGTTCGTGGAATACCTAAGGAAAAAGGAAAGAAGAATGAGAAGCATGACAATTCCAAGTCCAAGGGGAGATCTAAATCTCCTAGAAATTCCAAAGTTATTTGTTGGAACCGCGGTAAGCCTGGACATGTTCGTAAGGAATGCAAAGAAGAAAAGAATAATAAAAAGAAGAAATTTGATTCTTATTCCGAGTTCAAGAAGGAATATGGTGACACATTCATTACAGCTTTGGAAACTCATGCAAGTAATGATGCATGGTTAATTGGCTCAGGTGCATCTTTTCATATGACCTTTAATAGAGATTGGTTTTGTGAATATGAAGAATTTGATGGAGGTAAGGTGTACTTGGGCGATGATTCTCATTTAGACATTGTTGGTCATGGTAAAGTTAAAATCAAGTTTCCTGATGGTAGAATAAAAAATATTAATGGTGTGTTGCATATCCCTGGATTAGCATGAAATCTGTTATCTGTGAGAAAAATAATAGATGCAGGTGTGCAGGTAGTATTTTTTGATGCAAGATGCAAGATGGTTAGAGGTGTTATGGTGATTGCTAGAGGTTTCAAATATGGCACATTGTATAAGTTGGATGCATGCAATATTGAGTGCAATAGTACTTCTGTGAAAATCAAGTATGTGGAAGAAGCGAGGGTTTCACCTTCAGCAAATGGTCATGGATTTTGGGTACCCAAGGGTGTTCTTTCTTCTAAGACAAAGTTACCTACAGAGAAAAACTATGTTATGGCACCAGAGACTTGGCCACATTGGAGAAAAGGGTCTAAGAACATTGAAAAATAAAAACCTTGTTGAAGGTTTGTATGATTGTAATCTTGAATTTGATTTCTGTGAGCATTGCATTTATGGAAAACAAAACCGCATTCAATTTTACTCGAGTTCTCATAAATCTTGTGGTGTATTAGATCTTATTCATTTTGATGTGTTTGGTCCTATAGATGTTCCTTCGATTGGTAAATCTACATATTATGTTTCATTTATTGATGATTATAGTAGGACATGGATATGTTTTCTAAAGAGTAAATATGAATTTTTTAGTCGATTTAAAGAATTTAAAGCAATGGTTGAGTTGTAGACTAGAAAGAAAATAAAATGTTTTAAGGACTGATAATGGTGGTGAATTTTTCTCTAATGATTTTGATAGATTTTGTAAGATTGTGGTATTCATAGACAAAAGAAAACTTTGTATTCTCCACAATAGAATGGATTTGCAGAAAGAATGAATAGGACATTGATGGAGAAGGCTAGGAGTATGTTGAGTGGTGTTGGTCTAGAACAAAGGTTTTGGGCTAAATCTATTTCCACTGCTTGTTATTTGATTAACAGGTCTCCTACATTAGCTATTCTTGATAAGACACATATAGAGGCATGGTCGGGTTACAATCCTTCATTAAGACATCTTAGAGTTTTTGGTTGTAAGGCATATGCACATGTGCCAAAGGAGAAGCAAACAAAGTTGAAGAAAAAGGCTATGAAATGTATCTTCATTGGACATAGTTATGGTGTGAGAGGATACAAGCTTTGGGATCTTGTTACATAGAAGGTAATACATATTAGAAGTGTTATTTTTAGAGAAACTAAGCCTTCTTCTATTACATTGCAGCCAAAACAAAGCAAACAAGAAGATGTGATTCAATTCCCTTCTACACCTAAGAAAGTTGAATTGAGGCCCAAGGATAGACAAGAAGTTGAGGAGAGCTCATCTAGCTCTAGATCCTCAGAAGACGAGGAAGAACCTCTAACTCAACTTGTTTGTAGGTCTACAAGGTGTAGACACTAAAAATTGTCCTAAGCCTTTCACTTCTAAATTTTCCATCATCCCCCCTTTTGGCTTTGATAATTAAATAATTTTTAATTATTTAATTATTTTCTAAAGTCATGTCTTCTATTAATTAAATAATTTTAATTATTTAATTCATTCATTCCTATCTTTATTTCTTGCTTGATTAATTAAATAAATTTTATTTATTTAAACGTCACTAATTAAGTCCTCTTCTTTCTAAAATTAAATAAATTCTTATTTATTTAATTTTTATCCACCTTCCACTATAATTAAATAATTATTTTAATTATTTAATTATTCATTAGCCTTTTCTCTCATAAATTAAATAAATTTATTTATTTAATTTGGTCCACTCTCTTGAATTTTGAATTAAATCATTACTTAATTCAAAATGATTCATTTTCTCACATTCTTCTATAATTAAATAATATCTTTATTATTTAATTATTCATTTGCCACCTAAATTAAATAATTTTTATAATTTAATTTCTCCTATCACCTCTTTGTCTGTGCCAATCTTATCTTCCACATCAAATCTTATCTCTTGACATCTCATTTAATTTCAGCCCTTGATTGAATTATCTTATAATTCAAACTTAGCCATTCATTTCTTGTCATTACCCTAATTTTGACCTAACCCTAGTCCATACTACAACTTTCAATTTTGGCCATTGATTTAGACATCTTATTGACATTCAATCTCAATCGTCAATCCAAATCAGATATTTCCTAGAAATAAACTCTCTCATAAGCCATTAGGGGGGTTGATTCTTCAAGTATCCTTATGCTGTCAAAATCATTCTTGAGTCTTTCATCCATTTCTATCTATTGTCATTCATCTATCATTCTCATGTCAATGTTATGCTGTTGAATTGAGCAACCAACATTCATCCAACAATCAACCTTCAAAATCTTGCATTCTCATGCAGGTGGAGAAGAGCCATGGAGATCAATCAAGTCTAGTTTGAAAATTGGTTTACATTTCCTTTGTTTATTTGCATTTTCATTCTAATTTGTGCTTCATGGTGCCTGATAGGGTTTAGTTAATTTGTTGTTTTCAACATTAAATCTGAATTTTTCCCTATTTACACAAGGCATAGACAACCACCTGAAAGGTATTCACCTAATGATTAGAGATATATTTTTTCTTTGAATACTAACATGGATTAACCCAAATTGTAGAAGAGGCACTAGGTATGAATGATGCAGAATCTTAGAAGATTGCTATGGATGAAGAAATGGCATCTTTGAAAAAGAATGATACATGGGATCTTGTATAATTTCCTAAAGGATGAAAACCTACTGGTTGCAAATGTGTGTTCAAGAAAAAGATTGGTTTAGATGGAGGTATTGAGAAGTACAAAGCAAGGTTGGTTGTGAAAGGTTACTCTCAAGTTGAGGGTGTTGATTATGGTTAGATATTTTCTCTTATTGCAAAAATGACATCCATTAGATTTTTGCTTTCAATTGCTACTACAAATGATTTAGAGGTTGAGCAAATGGATGTGAAAACTACTTTCCTTCATGGTGATTTGGAGGAGGATATTTATATGACACAATCAAAGCACTACATGGTTTGCAAATTGAATAAATATTTGTATGGCCTAAAATAGAGTTCTAGGATGTGGTACCTGAAATTTGATACATATGTGTTGAGTTTGGGATTTGATAATTCTAAATCAGATCATTATGTTTATTATAAAACTAACGGTGATTGTTTCTTGTTTATTGCATTATATGTTGATCATACGTTATTTATTGGTAGAGAGAAAGGTATGATTTCATAACTAAAATTTCAACTTGCTACTAAATTTGAAATGAAATACCTTGGTGCAACTAAACACATTCTGAGGATGGAAGTTAAAAGAGATAGAGTGAACAAAAAGCTATGGCTTGGCCAGAGTAAGTATGTCAACTCAATTTTATAGAGGAATTCGATATGCAGGATTGTAGACCATTGTGTGTTCCCATTTCAGTTGGAACAAATTTATCTATTTCATATTGTCCAACATCTCCATCAAAGATGGAAGACATGAGTAGAGTGCCTTACTAGAGTGTAGTCAAAATTTTAATGTATGCTATGGTTTGTACTAGACCGGACATTTCCCAAGCAGTGGGAGTTTTTTCTAGATATATGTCTAATCCTGGTAGAGTTCATTGAGATGCAATTAAAAAAGTCTTCAGATATTTGCGGGGTACCTTAGATTATTTCTTATGTTTTCATAGTAATATGACTGAAGACAAAATTTCCCTTGATATTCATGGTTATGTGGATTTAGATTGGGCAGGTGATTTTGATAGCAGAAAATCCACCAATGCTTATGTATTTACTTTATTTGGTGGTGCAATTAGTTGGATGAGTAAGCGACATGTTGTGGGTACTTTATCCACTACTGAAGTAGATTATATGGTAGCTACTCATGCTTATAAAGAAGCCATTTGGCTTAAGATATTGTGTTCAGATATTGGAATAAAGCAAGGTGTAGTGACAATTTATTACGATAGTCAAAGTGTGATATGTCTAGCCAAGAACTTGACATTTCATGCCAGGACCAGGCACATTGATGTATAGTATCATTTTGTTAGAGATATGGTCAAAGATGGAAAAGTGAAGCTGGTTAAGGTAGAGATTTTGATGAATGTTTTTGATTCTTTAACTAAGCCTGTGAATGCAAAGAAGTCCAGATGGTGTTCAGAGACTATGGGCCTTTTGGCTCCGAGCAATTAAAGAGACGATGGTTACACCCTCACGTTGCTCTTGCAAGGTGTTCGACAAGTGGTAGATTTTTTGGGAAAATGTGTCTCAACCTTGCAATTATATATGGTTTATTGTTGATAGGATGTATATATATTTATATATATATATTTCCTATTTACATCAATAGGTGTATACAATGGCAACAAAGAGAAAATTAAAATGTAAGCGTGTTAACTTTTTCAAGAAACCTCTAGAATGGTCGACATATATTAAATAATGATATATTATAAATTTGGACCTTTTTTTATTAGGTTTTAGATCTAATGGAAAATATTTTTTTGGCCTATCTTGCCCTAGAATGTAACTCTATTTTATGAGGGCATTATATTACAGCGACAATAGAGAGACGATGATGTATTATGAGAGTTTGATAGTAGTCATGTTGTCTCTTGATCTTTGAGTGGTGATACTCCTGTGAGAGGCTTGCTCTGTAAGTATATTGTAATCTTTGTGATTGATGAATAATATATTGGGTGGATTTTGGAGTGTGGGGTTTTTCTACTGAAAGGGTTTTCCCCACGTAAATCATTGTGTCATGGTATGCATGATATTTATGTTTATTTTGTTTAAGTTTCTATAAATTTTAAAGATTTGTAAAAGTTTTGCATTATTCTCCTCTCAAGATTAGTGTAGGGATTTTTTCCACTACCTTAGCTTCCTTACAGATTTTACGTGGAAAACCCTTGAAAGGGAAAAACCATGGTGAGGATTAACTCACTATATATCATAACCGGTTACAATGGATCACAACTTAAAGGAGTCACTATCTAGAAAATAGAAGGGATCACTTCCCAAGGAAGATTACTTCTTCCAAAATTACAAATGGACATACAAAAATGGCTCACTACTAGATGAACTGTTAACAATGCATCTGCTATATACTAAAGATATAGTTCCTTTTTCTTCTTAGAAAATTGACTTTACACACTTCATCCTTCACTATCACTCGTATGTGCATGCACAAGATTACATCACATTACACTCACATATTACACTGAATTTTCCTTCTCTCTCTATATATATATTCTTCGCAATCAATCATACCATCAATTAGGCTATTCTAATTGGATGAATGTGTGACCTCAAAACCTGTTAGCTCAAAACTCCAACACACATACCTTGCGAAAGTAACCAAGGAATGTTCTTCACCAAAATAGGTATGAATGACCTATAGATACTCCTATGAATCCGCTCCATACACAATTCAGCAAGACCCCAAAACCCTTAGGTTGACACTGCACAACAAAACTAGTAAAGCAACAATTGAATGAACCAAATGTTCATCCAAAACTTGACACATGAACCACCAAACCACTTGACACTTGGAATGCACACACATCTAACTTCTCCAAGAAATTCCTAAAATATGCAAAACATAATGATCATCTGTGGTGGAATGCAAAACATTCCAACATGAACTCTGTAATTGTAACTCTGTCACTACTTAGTCTAATTCTTTGTCATTAATATCTTCTATTATTGAAGACATAAGACCCTGGAACTTTGGATATAGACATCTTCAACATGTACCATTATTACTGCAAAAATGAATGAAAAAGTGCAATGTAGAACAATGTGGACCACAAAATTATTCCTATGTTACATTGAAAATATACTATCTTAGTCTAGGACTTAGCTAATTTCCCAAAACCACTTGGTTTTCTCTAGACTATATTCATACTAATACACCATCAAATCTACAATGGGTTGACATAAATGACAACACCATATACCATCTTGCTCATGTTGCCAACATTATTTTCCATATCTAATTCCCCAAACCAAATTTTTGGGTCTTTCTTTTTGCTTATTGGTAGTCAATATTTCTTCATCAACAAATTTCTAAGTTCCTGAACCTATGTCAGTCCCCAAGGAGGTTGCAACAAACTTTTTGGCTTCCACCAAGGTTATCCTAACCATATTGAAACCTAACGGTATCATTGTACAACCTTCACCTAAAGATGATTTGTGTTTGTGTTATGATTCTCTTGATTATGTCATTTGTGTTATGATTATCTTGATTATGTTAAAGTCTAAGTCAATCTTGTGTCCAAGTTTCAATATTTATTTTGGTATTTTAAGAGCTTCTCACAACCTTGTTGGAAGTTTGAAAGGTTCTCAAAATCATTTGTGCAATCTTCATGTGAACCAAATAGCAAAGCTTTTGAATAATTCAAGTGTTGAAGGATATATTTCACTCATCTTTCAGTTTGAAGAATAAGACTGAGTTTGGCAATGTGAGTTTTTTAAAAAATATGAAAGATTTTGAAACCCATTTCGACATCCGAAGAGGTTCTCACAACCTCGTCAGAAGTCGACAAATTTTCCAAAATTAAATAGGAGCCTAAATCATAGTATGAAAATTCTTTATGAATGAGGCCCTATAAAGCATTTGGAGAATTAAAGTGTTCCAAAATGCTTTCAAAGAAAATTAATGGTTTTGAAACCTATGGTGGAGAGCAAATGGGTTGTCACAACTAAGCTAGTGGTTGCTAAATAATTAATAACCTATTGGTTGGAAGCAAGTTCCATAAGAAACTCTCATTGGAGATTGAAAAATCTTGTGTGTTATAAGATAATATTATCATCTTTAAGAGGAGGTTTTGAAACAAGCAATAGAGTCTGATGAGGTTTCCAAAACCATTCAAACTTTGGGCAAGAAAGTTTATATTGGGACACATGTGATGAGTCTGGTTATTAATATACTTTTATTTCTTTTTATATGATTTCAAGACACTTTACATATGTTTTTGAAGTATCTCTTAGACAATATCCCCATACTATGTTATCCTATTATGCATACCTTGCCACCTTGAACCCATTTTGTGGAAATGAAATATGGTGAAATCATTCGTATAATTGCATGGATTAAATATGAATATATATGTATGTGAATGGATGCTATGATTTAATTATGGTAGTTAGTTGCATATGTGTGTTGGATGGATTAATCTCTTTTGCAGCTTAGCATGTGGTGGCAAGGAAGGAGTATTTGTAGCAAGTATCGAGTAGTAGAGTAGGGGATTAATGAGTTTGAGCTCATCAAAGTGAAGGGAACTATGGAGTTGAACGTGGTCATTATAGAAGGAATAAATGTTGGAAGATATCTATTCTTGAATGTTGGACTGTTATCCATGTGTTTCACATGCAAGTTGTCCTTATCTGAATAGGTCTCTTTTTCAGTTAGTTTTCCAGTTAGATGAATAAGTCAAATCATTATTCCACCTCCTCATATCTAGGAGTGAGATTTATGATTGTTGTTAGTTAGTTATTTGGCAGTTCGAATAAGACTCTCCACATTTTGTATAAAGTCGAGTGATGATCTCATAGATTAGTTAGTTGATTTTGTTACAAATTTCTAGTAGTTAGTACTTTTCCAATTTTTTAGTTGTTCAAAGACATGTTACAATGAAGTTATGGAATAAAATTTGAAGAAGGATTTTGTCTGATATTTGGTGTTGTAAAATGAATGGTGTTGTATGATTCATGGATGTATGAGAATATGAATTAGACCTAGTTTTTAGTTAAGTGAATCAGTCTTTTGAGCTGGCCACTCGGGTGTTGTTCATCACTTCCTTTACCTTTCAGTTATTTATGTGCTTTCATTAACTCTATTTTCTTTATCTTATATGTGCATTGCAAGTACATGGTTTATGGTTAGATAGAAGTTGTGTTTGTTCATGAACAGAGATAGGACATAGTTCTTCAGAGATTAGGATTGATTATATTATCATTTTAAATAGTTTCATATTGATTTTTCATTCACAAAATTTTAGCAGTCACCTACACTTTATGCTATAGGTACTCGTAGCCACTAGGTTCTATAACTACTTTCACTATTTTTACAATTATATTAATTCTAGCAAGGTAGAATAGTTTGAATAAGTTAGAGTAGAGTAATTTAGGTTAGTACAAGCTTGTGAAGACACATATAGTGGAGTGCCATCATAATCTTATGCACCTTGGTTGATAATTTAATGTAGGTTTGCAATGTCAAGAGGACTATTTAGTTTGGTACACCCCTAAATTGTGTAAAATTTACCAAGTCCATAACACATTAGTTTGCCTCTACATTTTTGGCACCATTTTCGTGGATGGTGCTATCTTCATAGGCTTTTTTTTACAAGCTTTCATAGTTAAACATCCATAGTTAAAATGTTCCATTATGTATTAGGACTAATAGATTTCATCTTCAAAACCTAGAGTTATACTAACATTGTGCGAGGTTGCTGCCATACAAAGACAAACTTACTATATGCGGAGGCACATAGATAACCAAGGAAGATTCATCCCTTCAAACACCCAAGATAGAGAAGATCTACTGGTGGTTTTGTTGAGTATATTTCAAAGATTGTTGAAAGGGGAGACACTGCCTTTCCGTCTTCATCATCTTCATTATCATCATCATCTTCCACAACAACTAAAGGAACCTTCCAAACAATGGGGGATGCACCAGTAGATGATCCAGAGCATGGTACCTTTGAGTTCCCTATTACTGATCAAGCCAGAGCGACTGCGTTCAAGAATATTCCACCATCAACATTACCAATATTTTATGGCTTGGTAATAGATGACCCAAATACCTTCCTCTTTGAGTTTGATTTCTTGTGCAAAAGTAATGATTACACTTCCAATGCCCACCAACTCAAGCTCTTCCCAGCCACTCTTAAGGATTCTGCCCTTAGATGGTTTATGGGGCTTGGCAAGGATGTTCCAGATTGGGACACCATGAAGACAAATTTCTTGGAAAAATACAAGGACTATTGCATAGGACTAGACAGAAGAAGAGATGACATTTTCTCAATGTCTCAAAAATAGGATGAGCCACTACAAGATTATATTGAAAGGTTTCAGTTTTCCTTGAAGAAAAAACCCCAACATAAATTGTCAAAGGAGTCCCTTAAGTTGGTATTTTTAAGGGGAATTAATGAAGACAGTATGGACACCTTCAACCTTATTGGGGGAGGATACATTTCTAAAGAACCATTTGAAATTTTTTTAGAAGTTTGTAGAAATTATTCCAGGTCTCTTTCTAAGAATCCAAGAGGGGAGAGGTCATCCATCACAAATAAGTCCTCTAATGGGGTTTTTAAAGTTGAAATCAATAATTTATTATCCAACATGAAACAAGATATAGTCAGTCATCTAGCAACATAGTTGGACACCCTCCATATCAAGAAGAAGCACGAGGAAACAAAATCCATGCTCAGTAAGTACTATCCTAGATGTAGGTAGAGGAAAGCCAATTGTAAGTGCAAAAGAGTGGCTAGTATCCAACAAGAAAGGGTTGAGAAGCCAGATTTCTAGGAAATGGAAGGTGATGATGGACAAATTTTCAACATAGCACAAAGGAGGCCTTGGCAGCAAAGACAAGGTATGCCACCAGACCCCCTTACTTTTAATCCATCTTTTCCTATAAGCAATAAAAACTTTTCTACTTGGAATACCCAGCCCTGGCAAGAAAATCAAAACCAGTGGAAAAATTCTCAACCATGGGCACAAACCTAGTCAAATTGGAACCAAAAGCCAAATCCATGGTCACAAAAAAACTTTTAGGGTTCCAACTACAAACCACAATGGCCAACCCAACAGAATTAATGGCAACCTCAGTGGCAGAAAGGCTAGGAATGGTAGCAAACTATGAATTACCAGCAGCCTATGCTATCTCCTCCTCCACCTCAACATAAAGCTCTAATGCCTCCATCAAATCCTCAATCTCAACCACTTAAACCATCTCAAATACCTGCCCAACTTGTACCTAACCCTAACACAATCTAGTTCAATAGGCTTATACTAACAAAGCTATCTAATACCCCACATATGGGGTAGAGATGAGTGACCTTCATCTCAGATCAAGGAAGTAGCTTGCAAGACTTTCATCTCCTAGAATTACAGAATTAGATGATGAAGAACCTGCGAAGGAAGCCTCAAATAACCCACCTTTGGAATCCCAGTCCAATCAAGGCTCCAACCCACATCACATCCGAAGCCTCCATTCCCTTAACGTTTGGTTATGTAGAAGCAAAATACACATGTTGAAACAGACCTTTTAGGCCAGTTGAAGGATGTCAGCATTGAACTCCCTTTAATCCAAGCTATCAAAGATATTCCCGTATATACTAAGACTGTTAGGAATCTTTGCCTTAAGAAACTAGGAAGGAAGAGAAAAGACCCATATAAAATTCATGTTTTGGGTAATCTTGTTGATATAATGTTGGGAAATATAAGTGTTCCCAAATATACAAATCCTGGTAGTCTAGTAGTGGAGGTCAAAATCAATGGAACTCTTATTAAGAATACCTTTATAGACCTGGGTGCTACAACTAATGTGATGACCAAAGATACCATGCAACTACTATAGTTAGCGAATATTAGGCCTTCTTAGACAGTTTTGCAATTAGCTGATAGGCCTATAGTTAAGCCTAAAGGAGTTATTGAGGACCTAGTCATTGCTTTAGATTCCTGGGATTACCCTGCTGAATTTATAGTTCTTTCGCCCAAAGTTAATCTTGTTGGTTATCCATTGATCTTAGGTTGAACTTGGTTAGCCACAATCAATGCCTTCATAGGTTGTAGATCAAGCAAAATTATCATATCCAACAAAACTATAACCAAGAATCTAGTACTTTATCCACCATCTCAACCACATCAAGACCTTAAGTAGACCATTTAGCCAACCCTAAATTATGAGGAAAAATATTCATTGTAAACCTTAATGGCCATAGAGCATAGTCCTCTACTAGATATTCAAGATAAGGATGAACTGATAGCTCATATCATACAAAATGACTATGGGAGGGACCCACAACAGTAGGGTTGTTTATCCTATTTGCAAGATCCTTTTGAAAGCATAATACCTACTAGTTCCTCACAAGAAGTATCCCAGATAATCCATACTTTGTTACCCCAACAATACTTGCCAATCATACCCAACCTTGATCTATCCTCTGTACAAGACATGTCTATGTAATTAGAGGTCAAGCTTGGAAAGACGCTAAATGTTAATAGTGCATTGACTGATGAACAATAGAAATCCTTGCATACCGTGTTGCAGGTACATGCAACAACTTTTGCATGGGATTATAGTGATACAAAATTCATTGATCCTTCCTTGTGCATGCACAAGATTTACATCAATGATGGCTACATACCCATAAGGCAGCCACAAAGGCATATGAATCCAGCCCTTAGAGAAATTGTAAAAGTTGAACTGCAAAATCTTTTGAATTCAAGATTGATATATCCTCTCTCAGATAGTAAATGGGTTTCCCCATTAGTCATAGTACCTAAAAGGGTGGTAAATGGAGAGTTTATGTTGACTACAAGGAACTTAATACTGCCACTAGGAAAGATCATTTTTTATTACCATTCATTGACCAAGTTTTAGATTCTTTGGCAGGGAAGAAATATTTCTCCTTTCTTGATGGTTTCAGTGGTTACAACCAAATCAAAATTGCCCCTGAAGATCAGAACAAAACCACATTTACCTGTCCCTGGGATACCTATGCATACTTTGTTTTACCTTTCTATTTGTGCAATGCTCTAGCCACATTTCAAAGGGAAATGCTTAGTATGTTTTCTAATATTGCACATGATAAGATGGAGATTTATATGGATGATTTCACTACATATGGTGAAACATTTGATCAAGCTTTAGAAACAGTCTTGAAAAGATGCATTGAAAATAATTTATCATTGAGCAATGATAAATGTTTTATGATGATGACAGAAGACATTGTCTTGGGACATTTCATTTCTAGTGCAGGTCCATACAAGTTGACCCTAAGAAGATTGAGATCATATCTACACTACCTATTCCTCATAAACAAAAAGATGTAAGAAGCTTTCTTGGACATGCAGGTTATTATAGAAGATTCATCCAAGATTATAGTAAAATGGTTGCACTTTTGTTTACTTTGTTGACAAAGGATATTGAATTTTAGTGGACTCCTAACTATCATTAGTCCTTTGATAAGTTAAAGACAACCTTGACTAATGCACCAGTTTTGAGAGGTCCAAATTGGAAATTGTCATTTCACATTCACACTAATGCACCAGACTTTGTAATTGGAGTTGTCCTAGGACAGAAAGAGGGAAATAAGGAGTATGCCATATATTATATCAGCAAAAACCTGTAGGGGGCTAAATTGAACTATACTATGATAGAGAAAGAAATGCTTGTAGTTGTCTATGCCATTAACAAGTTTAGACATTATATTACTAGTTATCAAGTATTCATACACACAGATCATATCGTAATTAGATACTTGATGAATAAGCCAGTAGTAGGTGAAGACTTGTGATGTGGTTTTTGTTGCTACAAGAGTTTGATATAACTATAGTTGATAAACTAGGAAAAGCTAATGTGGTTGCTAATTTTCTGTCCAGACTGCCTGATGAGCCTAGTTTATCGTCTAGTTTTGGGTAGAATTTATGGTTTATTTGTTGAAGATATCATGGACCTTGATGTTCAGTGTTGATATTTTTTATGATATTTCCTCAAAACTATTGACATTGGGCTTAATCTTATTTCTACAAACCTTTAATGACATTGGCATGTTATATGGACTATCTATATTAATTTTGCATGTGGTTAACGAGTGTTCTTTAAGGTGGTTACATATATGTAATTATTGTGCGTACTAACATTGCCATGCATATATGATTTGAAGATGCTAAATTGAGGAAGACACCACCAGCTGGGCATGCACCATAACATCGAGTGAGGGAATCATTCCAAGGTCAAAGGAGGACGATGGTAGGAGATTCCCCATGCAAAATGAATGTAACCATCTTGTAGTGGTCTTTACTGATGTTGAGAAAACATGCAAATTATTGCAATGTTAAATCTATGGTTGGACATGCATGTCTGACCAGATTCCATGCATGCGTAATCATCGCCCTACTTTCTTTGTTTTCCCTAAATGACGTCCTCCCAGTTCATGGAGTTGACTGCCATGTTTAGTTGGTAGTATAAATAAGGATCAGATGCTTCTTTTCAAGAGGTTGCGTGATTTGATATTGTACTTACATTCTTAGTTTTCAACAATACAGTTATCCTACTCTTTTGTACTCATGTTTTCTGATGAATAAAATAAATTTGAGTTTGAGCATCTGAGTTTTTGTTAGTAGTAAAGGATACTCATCCAAGGGGGCCCACTTGGTAAGAAATCCATCCTTTAGCTTAGTTTAGTCTATTTACTACTTTTTGTTTAGTAATTAGTTAAGAATCCGACTCTAATTGTTCCTATAGCCACTAGAATTCTTTTGTGACTGTTCCTGCAGCCAAAGCAAACATAATATTTTTTTGTTTGTTGTTCAGATTTTCATTTTTGTCATGCATTTCAAAGTTTAGTATGGTTGTTGGTTGATGTTCATCATTTATGTTATTCCTTCCCAAGAAATTTACTTTTAGCATTGCATCTTTCTTAGCTATAGAATGAAAATGGCTACTTTGAGTTTCTAGTGCACATACTGTGCTAACCCATTTCAAGTTCACGTCCCTAGGTTGACAAGTTAAATGCACCTTCATAATGATTGAATGATTATTCAATTTAGATGTCCAATCTTTGAATCACAACTATAAGGGCTTAGTTGTTAAATCATTGTAGGAGGCCAACATTTTTGGCACCATTGTTTGGGATGGTGTCAAACTAGGGAGTTCTTTAGAGTCATTGATAGTTTTCTTGTTATAGTGTTTATGGAAGTTGTTCTTAGTATACCCTCATTTAGGAAATAATGACCCCCCTTATTCTTTACCAATTCTTTGTGTGAGTTGGTTGATAGTGAGTTGATATCGCATGCATAAAGGAAGGAGAATGGATGCTTATGGGAGATTCCTTCCTAACAATCCTAATCCATTCCATCAAGTTGAATATCAAAAACTGCCAAGAGAAGAAGAAGAAGATCCACACCCCTTTGTTGATGCATTCCCTGATCTGACTAACTCTGAAGTTTCCTCTGAAGACCAAAATCAGCTTGAGAACCCCTTTTCTTTGGAACTACATCAAGTAGGCATGGGTGATTGAAATAGGAACAAACCTAACCAACCAAATTTTCCTTTCCCCACTGCCCATCAGAATGAAGTTGACAACATAAAAAATATCCTTACTTCAACACTCCCCAATTTTAATGGACTTGTCACAGAAGATCCTAATACCTTCTTGTTTGAGTTTGACATAATCTGTAGAAGTTATGACTATACCACTGATGTCCATAGGCTTAAGCTATTTCCTACCACTTTAAAAGAAGTTGCATTAAGATGGTTCATGAGCCTAGGAAAAGATATTGTGGAAACATGGGAAGACATGAAGACAAAATTCCTTGAGAAATACAAGGTGTGAACCCCCAATCTATGTACCTACAAAACAAAGAGATTAAACACCTCAAGTTAGATATTGCAAGTATAAACAAGGATTCCCCATGGAATCCATTTACAATTCAACTTAGGAATGAAAATATGCAAGAACAAAATACAAGAGATAAACCAAAGATGAAATCCTAATTTAAATAGCAAACTCTTGATCTCATGGGGGAATTGGTGCCAATTTGATGTGGAAATTTGGCCCTTTCCCAATTCCTATGATTGCAAGCTTCGATATGTAGACTTGATGATGAACTTTGATCCACTTTTGATGATGAATGATGAAGAATCCAAGCCAAATCTGCAAAAGAACCTAGCTATGAACTCAATGGTGTGAAACTTGATAGATATTTGAGCATGGTAACTTTACTCAAATTGTGGATGATGAAATGAGGAGAGGAGCTCTTCATTTATAGGATTTCAAGATGGATGAAAGCCCAAATTTGAGCAATGTGGGACTAACTTTCATCCAAGGATATGGTGCCACTTGTCAAGCTATGAATGGATGATGGTTGTGCAAGATTTGGGGTTTGTGCCAATAAATGCCAATATTTGAAATTCAAATTTGTTGAAATGACATGTAAGAGGGAAGGAAAATGCAATAAATGCCACTTGGCTCAAGGCAAAAGGACATGTAAGAGATCTTAAATGCCTTGTTGGATGTACATGTTGACTTGGAATTTTTGAATTCAAATTGAGAGAATATTCCAAAAGATGCCATGTGAGGGAAAATAGGGATTTAATAAATGAATTAAATCTATTTTCATGTGCAACTTGCATTATCTAGAGGATGTGACATGAGATAGGTTAAATTAATCAAGGGTTAATTAATTTAACAGGAGATTAGATGATGTGACTTATTTGACTCAAATTTATGGATTTATTTAAATCAGATACGAGAGGAATATGATAAGAGGCTAATTAAATAAATATTTTGATTTATTTAATCAAAAAGGATGGTGTTAGATTAAATCAAATAAGGTTTTAATTTATTTAATTTAATGGGTAGACTTTAGAGATTTAATCAAATAAATTGATTATTTAATTAAATAGGGATAATTAGATCAGATGGATTGATTTAATTAACAAGAGAAAGAGACTTAATTAGATAAAATGATTTATTTAATTAGACGAATATTGATGAATTTAATTAGATAGGGAATTTGATTAAATGGTTAGACCAAGGGATGATTCAGGAAGAAATGATGTTAGTAAGTCGGATCGATGCATGATGTCAATCGGTATATTTTCGATGTCTACATTTTGCCCTCTTTGAAACAATGTACTTCGGGTGGTTGGTCAAAGAATAAACGACCTCGATCAAAGCCAAAAATTTCGATCACAATCTGCCCCTTGCATGGCGAGAAGCATGCCATTATAATGCCCCCTCGAGAGATTGGACGAAAATTTCAATTTTTGGGTGATCTCGCGAAAAAAAGAGGACAAAGTGCCCGACAGGTCCAAAAGGGGTCTAGGAGGCTAAAAACGTGTCTAAACACAATAAAACGATGAAAAAAAAGCCTCGAACAGACGAAAACAAGTTCAGGGGTCCAAATCCCCAGCAGGACAGCCCAAGAGGGTCAAAAAACCCTAATTTTTAGGCTTAAAAGTGGCCCAAGGGGTCACTTTCAAGTCATTTTCACACACCTCATGCTGGCAAACCTTGAGATTTGAGCTCTAACATCCTGACAATATGGCGCAACGACAACTTCCTCTGCACATTTCTGACCGAGTTTGGACCTACCAGCGGCCTCCTGGCATCGGTGCCCCGGTATGTGATGCTTACCTTAGCTTAAATTTTTTATTTTAGTGCATTTATGACATGTTTTAGGGAGAGCTCGCCTCCAGCGGTGCTATTATAGTGCCGCTCGGTGTTTAAAGTGCGTCGGTTTTAGCCGTTATGCGTTGCGGTGGCGCTGTTTAGCGCCGTAGCGGTGCAATTTAAAATTTAAAAACTCCACTACTGGGCTTGGGCTCGGCTCGAACTCGTGGGCCAATTTGGAAAATTGCGCCGCGGTGGCACCCTTTTCATGAAAAGTGTGACACTGAGGGCTAAAGTGCACAGCAGTGGCTTGGTTTAATGAAATTTTGGGTCCAACGTCAGAGTTTGAGAAAACTCAAACTGCGACACCTTCACTAACTACGCTACTGGATGCAAGTTTGGAGCATTAGGTCAGGATTTTTTCAAAATTTTCATCATGCTGACTTTCCTTGCTACAGGACGGACCAAGGGAGCTTTATTTGCGGGATTTGGTGAGTGTTCTCTAGGACTTTAGTGACAGAGATCAGGATCGGCTGTGTGCCACAAGACTATGCACATTGCGTACGCAACGCCTGTGCATACACATCTTGGGATGCTATCAGCGCTGGCGAAGTGATGGCACGACAAGATGTCTTCGTTTCATCTTCCCACAGGTGAGGTGATTGTCACACTGAAGGACGTCTAGCAGATTTTATGATTGCCCATTCATGGCCGTCGGGTGATCTATGACATGGAGGAGGGACATGCTTGTTGCACCTGAGTCCTCACCACCTGAGACATCATTTACTATGAGGGGTAGATTGAGCTGGAGAGGTACAGAGTTATAGCACCTCCCTTCCGCTGGGCGATTGCGGCGATCATTTCTGGTTTGGTTGCCCCAGACAAACGAGGGTGGTACTTTAGTCCTAGATGGGGATATTGTTGGGAGAGGATGGTCCGGGACAGGCCAGTTCAATTTGCATGGGGGCCTGTGCTTTTGGCCTCACTCTACAAGGATCTACACAAGTATGCCTATGCAGATGGTAGAGCACTGGAAGCCGGAGTAACACTTTTGCACGTCTAGGTGTGGGAGCACATTTTTGTGTTACGTCCACGAGTGGTTCCAGTTCTGATGGGGGCAGAGGATGCCCTGGTGGCATGGTATAGAGGTGGTGTGTCCACACACACTTGAGAGCACAGGATCCTGTACTGGAGGCAGGTCATAGATGAGATCCTCGTATTCACATGGAGACCATACCTCGGTCAGCCTGGATGGACTGATGATGCAGAGCAGCTCTTCTACTGCCAGCAGGATAGATACATACAGGGCCGAGAGAATACTATGATAGAGAGATACTTGCCTGGGTGTGTACAGCGTCAGTTTGGGGAGCCGCAGGATCAGCCAGATGACGGCTACATGGCCGTGTTTGTGCGTAGCATGACACAGGTGGCATGGGGGCTAGGTATTCCCACTGTGGAGGTGGTTGACAGTTTTCGGCAGCTAGTAGCTCGATCGTGGGCCTACGATCAGGGTTTGGCAGATCCGGGCACGTCACAGGCCTACAAAGACTGGTTCAGGCCTCCCCTTCGGTTGACTGTTCCAGGCGAGGACCCAGAGGCACACAGGATCAGAGGTAGGGGCAAAGGACAAGCGCAAGGGCGAGGTCCTAGGGTCGTGATTCAATAGGACCCACCATTGGTGCCCCTAGTTCCACCAAATCATAGAGATGTCCCCATGCAGGACCAACAGCAGGATCCGCTAGTCCCACCACCACGAATAGAGGGTGAGGGTCAGGTTCCTGCACAACCGCGGGCACAGCCAGTATGGCAGGCAGATGCACGGGATGCCTTGATTTTGTAGCTACAGGCAGTGACGGCTGAGAGGGACCAAGCACGGGCTGAGAGAGAGCAGCTCAGAGCAGAGAGAGATTAGGCTATATAGCAGCGATAGGTCGCAAAGCTACAGGTAGCTATAGAGCTGGGCCATAGGCAGCAGATAGAGAGCATGACAGCTGCTTCGTCCTTGCAGGGTATAGTGTCGGTCTGATCTTACAAAGAGGTCGTTCGAGAGGTAGAGTACTACCGCCGGGCCTACCACGATACAATTCCTAGAGTAGACTGGGTTCTAGAGTACTCAAAGTAGGCCAATCAGAGACCACCAGAGGGTCACGGTGACAGGAGCAAGGGTAGCATCCATAGAGATCGGGCATGATTCAAATGATACACATTTTTGGTGCCCTATGGGCTCATTTTTTATACCCCCGATGGGAATTTTTGTACCGATTGACATACACATACAGTGATCCGATTATTCTTTGTACTATGACAGTGATATGGATGCTATGATATATATATGAACTGATTTTGATGTGATGCCATGTGTACTCCTTTATTTATGCATGTATGATTCCTCTTTTATATGTTATGGATGCATTTATTTCTAATGATGTATGCGATGAGATGATGTGCAATAATGTGTATAAGACTTATTTATGAGATGATTTATGAATGTAATATGATGTGATGGTCGTGATATGATGCAAATGGTTTCATGAGATGTTTTTTAGAATAACAATGTTATTATCCTAAATGATGTATGTGATGCAACGATAAAGTAATATGCCGATGTGTAATGAATTAAATGCTTATCTGCCTATTTGTTTTGTGATTATGTAATAAATGATTATGAAATGATTCTATAAATGTTATGTGATAATTTAGGTGGTAATGTGAAATGGCTATGAAGTGCAAATGCAATTTTTATGCAATGATTAATATAATGCTATGAGATGCAATGTAATGGGTGAAATGCGATGATATGGATGCACCTCTTTATATGATGATGAGAATGCGATGTTTTGCATATGATATGCAATGCAATGTGCTAATGATATCTATATAATGTGCTTATGTAATATGCTAATGATGTGTGGATGCGGGGTCGATGGTGATGATGGTGATGATGAGCAACCGTCATAGTACCTTGGTTAGCGTGGTTAGTAAGAAAAGAAGTCATTTCAATAAGACGCATGATGACACAAATGCAGACAGTAATGATGATGATGATGATGATGATGATGATGATGATGATGATGATGATGATGATGATGATTATGACTTGCCGAGGAATTTGGATTTTCAAAGGGCCAAATTTTTTTATGTTTGATAACACATGTGGTATGAGGCATCAAGGTATAGACAACCAGTATGGCGTGGTACCTAGTGTGATGGACTTTGACTCAACAATCAGATAGGAGTAATCTTGTTCACACCTGACATACGGAAACCTTGCTAGGATACACTTCAGAAGTTTCAGATATCTCAGACCAAAACACAGAAAGGTAAACCTATCCCTGTAATAGTCAATGAGTTGTCCTAGACCTCTTCCATATATGCCTAACAAAGCAAGTATTCGCTGAGGTTATATTGCAAGAACGTCCAACAAGCACAATAGACAAAAGATAATGATCATTGCCCCATTCCTATTTCTCTAAATCTGCTATTTTGGGATATCATTGAGATGTCCTTGGAATGAGTGCAAAATAAGATAAGTCAAAAGAAAAGACCAAGTAAAGAAACAGACTAATGCTCTTCAATACTGCTAATGGAAAAAAGATGTGTTTTCTAAGATGATAAGCAAAACTTATTGCCAAAAGATAATGCCCATTGTAGGAAGGATTCATCCTAGGACATGTTAGTGGATGGCGACACGTCATTTCATTTATAAGGGATGATTGATATGGGACAAATTCAGATGATGGTGTTACCGATACAAAGAGTTGACCAATTTGTTTACTCACTGACCTAGACTTAAGACTTGGCACTTTTGAGTTCTACTTTTTAAACCTGCTAGACTTGTTTCGAATTGTTTCACCAAAGGTTGAGGATGATGATTAGTTTATTGTGGATGGTGCTTATTGTGGGTGTAAGCGAGATGAGGCAGATGGATTTTTTCAAATATTTGGATGTTTTTTGATGTTTTGAAATGTTCCAAGGCTGTTTTTGGTTTTTTCAAGTTTTTACAAATGTTTTGATTTTTTTGGATTTTCCAATGTTTTTGGGATTTTTTGAGATTTTGACCAAGATATTAACCTAAAAGACCTATCCTAGGGGCCTCGGGGGTTGATCAATAGATGAGCCTTGCCTATGTTATACACACAAAGACCACATAGTTCAATTGACGACTTGACCGATTTACAGATGGCGATATACATGATGAGATGTCAGTTTATTATGACGGACTCCTATAGGACTGACCTAAATGTCTCGGGGAATGATCAAAGATCAACCTTGCCTATGTTCAAGCTCAGAGACGACGTAGTTCGACAAGATGACCTTTTTTTGGCTTTTTCAATGGCTTTTTGACCTATTTTTGGATTTTGATATGTTTTGAATGTTTTTGGATTTTCTGATTATTTGATGTTTTTGGATTTTTTGATGTTTTGATGTTTTTGGATTTTCTAATTTTGAGGACTTTAAGACCATACACGAATCCGATTCAATGAGAACATGCCCCCAGCGATGCAATAGACTACTCCGATAAAGGCAGGACAAACTGACCTTGAGGATGGGCCGAGTAATACTAGGAGGGATCATGATACGAACACAGGACCAAGCTATGGTGCGGGTGCGAATAGATGAGTGATGGATGGAGACCTAAATGTGATGGATGATGGGAGTGAAATGGAGGGATAATGACGAACAAGCCATAAAGGGCTTGGTGGATGGAAAGTGCTTATTTACACAAGGCACTTGTTTGCCAGGTTTTTTGCCGAAGTATCCATTTTTTTAGGACTTTTTTTGAATTTTTTTTGGATTTTTGGTTTTATACCCGGAAGAATGAGGCATAAATTTTTTTGAGATGGGAGCTATTCATGGGCTCCTGCAGAAGTTCCCCTTCAGGGGTTGATAGCTGATATGCCCCTGACTTATAACTTGCTATGATGATGAAAGGCCCTAACCAATTAGGTTCAAACTTACCTTTGATGTTGGGGTTCGAGACATTCTTCTAATTTTCTTTTAAGACCAGTTCTCTAACTTGGAAAGTTTTGCTTCTGATTTTCTTGTTGTAGCTCTGTTTGAGTCCATTCTGATAGACTTGCAAGTGATTTAAAGCATCTATTCGTCTTTCATCTAGTAACTCCAGCTCGTTTAGTCTTGACACCCGGTAGTCCTCATCAGTGATGAGATTTTGCAATGATATTCTAAGGGATGGGAGCTCGATCTCAATTGGGAGTACAACCTCTGATCTGTAGACCAAGGAGAATGGGGTGGCGCCAGTGGGTGTGTGGATGCTGGTTCAATAAGCCCAGAGGGTGGGATTAAGCTGCAAGTGCCAGTCACAACCTATGTCATTGACTGTTTTCTTGAATATTTTGAGGATGGTTTTGTTCATAGCTTCTGCTTGGCCATTGCCTTGGGGATAGTACAGGGTGGAGAAGCAATGCTAGATTTTGAATTTCTTGCACAAGTCACGAACCTCCTGGTTCTTGAATGGTTTCCCAGTATCTGAGATAATGGCTTGTGGGACATCGTAACGACAGATGAGATAGTTCGGGATGAATTTTGAGATTTTCTTCCTAGTGATATACGTCATGGGTATGGCTTCCACCCACTTTGTGAAGTACCCAGTTGCAGTTATAATGAATTTGTGGCCATTGGATGAGGTGGGTGAGATTTTCCCAATTAGGTCAAGTCCCCACTATGAAAAGGGCCATGGTGTGACGATCGGGTGAAGCTCTTCAGCTGGAGCATGGATGAGGTCCCCGTGCTGTTGACATTGTAAACATCTTTTAGCATGATCATGTGCTTCTTGCTCCATTGTGGGCCAATAGTACCCTAGCCTTAGTAGTTTCTTGGCTATGGTTATTCCGCTCGAGTGTGAGCCACAGATACCATTATGAACCTTGGTTAAAGCGGTTAATGCCTCCTCAGCATTTAGACAGCACAATAAAGTACCCTCTATGCTTCTACGGTATAAGGTATCACCTAGGATGACAAATATGGATGCCTTTTTGATAAAGGTTCATTTTAGGCTCGATGGTAGGTCAATAGGTATGACTCCTATGTGAAGATATGTGTAGATGTCATGATACCAAGGATCGCCAGGACCAATGATTTCACACACATATTTTGATTCTGGTACCTCAAATGTTGGAACGACAAGCTGCTCAATCAGAAATTCGTATCTTGGTACATTGTTAGGGATATTCAACAAGGATCCTATTGTTGCCATCGCATTTGCTACTCTGTTGTTGGTTTTTGGAATCTGCTCAAATGTTATGTCAATGGAGGATTCCTTTAAAGTTTCCACCAATTTCTTATATGGGGTTAGCTTGTCATCCTTTGTCTGATATTCATTATTGACCTGATTTATGATCAACTGAGAGTCTCCATATACCTTGAGAGCTATGATATTCCATTGTACTGCTATCCTAAGACCTATAGTCAAAGCCTCGTATTCCGCGATGTTGCTGGTGCAAGGAAATGCCAATTTGTATGACTTTGGTATGCAATCCCCTTGTGGAGTGATGAAGAAGACACCAGCTCCTAATCCATGTTGCGTGTATGAACCATCGAAGTATAGTTTCTAGTGGTCTGCTACATTGAGGTTAAAGATGGATTCGTCTGGAAATTCAGATATAAGAGGATTCTCCGCATAAATAGGTGCCTCTGCTAGTTGATCTGCAATAACTTGACCTTCAATGGCTTTTCGCTCAACATACTCAATGTCATACTCTAATAATATCATTACCCACTTTGCCATTCTTCCTATGAGCATTACCTTGGATAGGAGATACTTGAGAGGATCAATTTTTGTGATGAGCTTTATCTTGTGTGCCAGCATATAATGTCTGAATTTTTGGGATGCAAACACTACAAAAAGGCAAGATTTTTTGATGAATGAGTAATTTAGCTCGTGACCAACCATTGTCCTACTGATATAGTAGATGGCCCTCTCCATTCCATTTTCATCATGTTGAGCAAGAAGAGCTCCAAGGGCTACTATTGTTGCTGACACATATAAGATTAATGGATTTCTCGGGATAGGTGGCATTAACACTGGAGGTGTCAGTAGGTATCCTTGAATTTTTTAAATGCTTCTTCACATTTTGCATCCCATTTGTACACTACCACCTTATGGAGAAGGTGCGAATATGGGTTTTGCTTGTCTGCTTGTTGTGTTATGAATCGTCAGATGGATTGAGGTTGGCCCTGGAGGCCTCTCAGTTGTTTTAGTGTCTTTGGTGCTTCCATCTCAAGGATTGCTTTTACCTTTGCCAGATCCACCTCAATACCCCTCATGGAGACTATGTATCTTAGCAGTTTACCTGATTGTACACCAAAAATGCTCTTCTTGTGATTTAATTTGACTTTGTATTCCTCTAGTCTATCAAAGATAGCACCTAGGGTTGCTATATGATCTTGTCTTTTTCTTGACTTAGCTAGAATGTCGTCGACATAGTCTTTGACTATTTTGTGAATCATGTCATGGAATATTAGTGTCATGGCCCTTTGATAGGTTGCTCCTGCATTCTTTAGGCCCAATGGCATCATGTTCCAATAGTAGGTCCCCCATGGGCAAGTGAAAGTCGTCTTGTGTTGATCTTCTTTTGCTATCATAATATAGTTGTATCCTGAAAATCCATCCATTAGTGATAGCATCTCATGCCTTGCTGTCATGTCTACAATCATGTCGATATTGGGGAGCAGAAAATCATCCTTGGGACATGCTTTGTTCAAATCTCTGAAGTTCGTATAGATTTTGATGGCTCCGTCAGGTTTTGAAATAGGTACCAAATTGTACACCCATTCTAGATAATCAATTGGTCATATGAATCCTACATCTAACAATTTTTTGAGCTCCATTTTGACTAACAAAGCAATTTGAGGATGCATTTTGTGAAGCTTCTGTCTAACAGGTTTTGCTTCTAGATATACTACTAAATGATGAACCACTGTCTTTGGATCTAGCCCTGGAATATCAACATAACTCCATGCGAAGTTTATTTGTCTTTCCTTTAGGAATGCTACTAGGAGTTCTTGTTCTTCTGATAATAGTGATTCCGCGTAAAATGTGATATGTGGGGTCTCCTCTGTTCCTAGGTTGACTGGGTTGCATTTTTCGGCCAAGACTGCTAACTTCTCTTGATGAATAGCTCTTAGGGGAAGAATTAATCCTTCATCCTCAGGTGCCTCAGAGAGGTTTTCACCATTGGATACGTCCTTTCTTTTTACTATGTTCTTGTTAGAGAGTGCCACAGTGTGGTTTTCACTCAAGGACTTGGATATGATTCTTAGTTTCTCACTTTTGCGACTGAAGGATTCAATCGTTTCCCCATAATAGGCATGTGTGTCCAACTCCATTATAAATCCTGCCTTGTGATCTCCATCTGGAATGTTATCCCTCAATCCCATGAATTCTGAGAGTGCTTCATCATTTTTGAATGTATCGAGAACTGGTGGTCCTCATTGGTCATAGTCGATTAGTTGGGGGTAGACTAAATGAATCTCATGATTTTAACTATCTGGTTCAAAGGATATGGTACTAATCATACACAGGTTGGTATCTTCGAATAGCCTAGGTAGATTGGATAAGGTATCTTCGTCATTGCTACTAATATAGGGCTCAGTTATAAAATTATGTGTGTCCCTACCTGTGACTATTGGTGAGTGTACTTGTACTAGTACTGGCTGAGGAGAAACATTAGCGGCTCTAACCGGAGGACTTCGGCCACGTATGGTTATTCTCGGAGTGGCACATCCAAGACCAATATTTTTTATGGGTCGCATCTCAGGCATGATAGGTACTATGAGCCCATTGTCATTTTGTCCCAGTCTTTGATTTTGGTCATAGCCCATTGCAAGCATCATGTGTAGGCCTTTGCTTCTTTCGTCCATTGGTAAATTAGCTGCCGATCTTTCATCTTGATACAACATGTGAGATGGATCTGCTTCAATGACCTCATGACCAAGGTCTCCCCATCTTGTGAATTCAGGATAATCCTCAGGATACGTTTGTGATGTGGAAGCTTGATTTTCTTGTGGGCGTCCTCGTGATCTAGGAGATTGTGGTAATTCTCCTATCACAAAAGCATTGTTAGGGAGCCTATAACTTCCACAACCATCCTCCTAGATGATGAGCTTGATGTCGGATATGGTGGGAATGGCAGGAATGGCAGGTGTCTTTGTCGCAAAAGTGGATGCAAGGGTGGTGGGGTCAATGTATTGTGTGGATGGGCCCTCATCATTCTTTGGAACTTAGGGGATTTTGTAATACTTGGCTTCAAGATTCTTGCAATATGAAAACGGCTCAGGATCTTCATGGACGGTAACCTCTTGTCCATTATGTGTGAATTAAACACATTGGTGGAAGGTTGATGCTACGGCTTTCATCGCATGAATCCATGGGCGTCCCAGGAGGATATTGTATGGCAGTTCGAGGTCCAAGACCTGACATGTGGTTTCCATGAGTGTTGGCCCTACTTGGATAGGGAGCTTAATTGTTCCCTGAGACACTCTTTCTTGGTCATCATATGCTCTGATTGTGATGCCCTTGCCTTTGTCGATGGAATCTTCTGATATTTTCAACTGCTTGATGAGGCTAAGAGAACAGATGTTCAAACCTGCACCTCCATCCACCAAGACCCTTTTGATTTTGCTTTTGTGTACAATGGCTTCCAAGTGAAGTGTGTGGTTGTGAGATGCTTGGGCAGGGAAATCTTGGTTAGATAATGTAAGGAGGTTAGGTGTTATGATATTTCTGACCATAGCTTGGAATTGCTCCGCATCAAGATCTGCTGGGACAGTGGATGAGGCTAATGCTTCCTCAAGGATCTTTTTATGCGCTGATGAGATTTTTAACAAATCCATGATGGAGATGTGTGCTGGTGTTCTTTTGAGTTGGTCTACAACATTATAGCTATACAAAATGACTCTTGATGTAGGGACTCTATTTGGTTGGGATGATCCTACAATGGTGACTTTGCCGCCTCTTGTGGTGACTCCACAATCTTTGGCATGGGCGCCCTTGATAGTGATGACCATGCAGTCTTCATTTAGCGAGGAAACGATAGATTCATAGACATGATTTACATTGCCTTTCCCTTTATCACCTCTATTTCCTTTGTTTCCATGATTCGGCATCAGATTCGTGTAGATTTTAAGATCTTGATTTCCTGTGGGTGTTTCCACGTTTATGATTTTCTTGTTGATAAGATCCTGAATGATATTTTTGAGTCTCATGCAGTTGTTCGTGGTATGACCTTTGATTTTGTGAAATTCACAAAGTTGGTTCTCATTATACCACAGAGGTTTGACATTAGGTTCTTGGTAGTTTTTGAATGTAGGAGGTTTGATAAGTTTTTCGTCAATCATTTTTTTCATTATGTCGTCCAATGGTTCCCTCAAAATAGCGTATTTGTGTTTTGGATAAGTTTTGCATTGTGGCGGTCCCCTTTGGTCATTGAGATTGTTGACGATTGGATTGTTATTAGGTTGATATGTTGTGTGATGAGTGTTTTGATGTTGTGTTTGGATTTACGGTGTGGGTGTATTTTGGTGTGGACCACTAATGACCACCTTGGCATCGACGATGCCATCATTAGTGATGTTCTTGTTTCTTACCCATGTGCGAGGTTTATCATTGTATTTTGATGGTGGGAAATTGTTTTGTGGCTCGTGATATGACGTTGATTCGGTGGGTTGGGTTACAAGGGCTCTTTCGATGCTGAGCGCCTTGGAAATCAATTGTTCATATGTAGTGATTCCCTAGACCTTGAGATGAAATGATAGGCGACTTTCAAGGTTGGTTATGATTGTGCAGACTTGTTGTTCCTCTGGCATGGTCCACTTGCTCTGATTGGCCTTGGATCACCATCGTTGAAGGAATGAGGCGAAAGACTCATTCTTTCGTTATTTTAAAGCGAAGAGTTCTTCGAGACTGACATCCATTGTAATGTTACATGCATAATTCCTAATGAATTCATCTCTGATTTCTTGGAATGTTCTAATGCCTATGGGCAAGCGAGAGAACCATTCTATAGCGGGACCTGCCAAGCTCCTAGGGAATAGCCGCATCAGATACGTATCATCATATGCGACTTCCATACAATGAACCTAGAATTCCCTAATGTGATCTTCAGGGTTTACCATCCCTCGATATTTGTCAACTTCTGGGATTTCAAATCCTTTGGGGAATGGTTTCATGTCTAGGCTCCTATCGAATGGATAGGGACACAAGTTGCTTGGCGTTTTAGTTGTTAGTCCCGATTGGAGGTCAAGCACCTATTGCGAGAGCAACCTAAGTTGTGTCATCACATCACTCTGGGGATCAAGGGGTGGGATGAAAGTATTTTGGGTTGTGGTTTGGGTTATGGGTTGGATGGATGGGTTGGTTGGTGCATTGTTTGATGGTATTTGCATGTTCTGGCGAGAAAATTAGGCTTCTACTTGCTTTTGTATGAATGATGCCTGCTATTGCACTAGGATTTGGGCTTGTTATTGCTCCAACAACGCTTGTTATTGTGCTTGCTATTGTTCCCACAACGCTTGTTGTTGGGCTGCCAATTCTGCTACTTCTTGTTGCTCTTGGTATTGCTTCAATGCTTGTTGATATGCCTGCAATTGTGCTGCTTGTGCAAGAAGTTGTGCTTGTGCTTGTGCTTGTTGTGCTTGATATTGAGATTGTGCTTGAGCTTGGGCTTGCGCTTGTGCAGCTTGTTGCTGTAATAAAAGTTGTGCTTGTGTGACTCTTTGTGCTTGTAATGCTTGTGCAACTTTGGCAGCTTGTGGAGCCTGAGTGGCTTGTTGTACGGCTTTTTGTTTCTGGACTTGTTGGTATCCTCTTTGGAAAGCAACTTGCAATGCTGTGTCGAATTGGTTTGATGTGGTGAACGTTGGTGGTGGTGGATTTGGAATAGTGGTAGATGATGATGTTTTGTTGATATTTTGTGTGTTGGATAATTGTATTGATGTGATTGGTCCTTGTGAGACCATGCTTTGTGATGTTAAGGGTGTGTTTGATGGTGTTGCCGTTGCTTGTGTATTTATCATTTGTTGTTGCGATATCAATGATAAATTTTGAGTGTTTGGTGCAACACTTTGATTGATGATTGGGATGTAGGTTTGATTGATACTTGGTAGGGGAGGATGCCCTAAACCAAGGAGTGGTGCGGATGATAATGGTAATGGCGGAAGAGGTGGAAAGGTGAGGGGTGTGAGTTGTTGTGAAAACGTCGTGGTGTCGAATAAGCCCCCTAGTCCAAACGTATCTCCTTCTTCTTGTGAATTTGTGAGAAGAGGTGTTTGTGGTGCTGTGTGAAAATATGATGATGACGGATCATGATGGAATGTGAGAGAAACATTCTTGTGTAATGGGTTTTCGGGCATGCTTTGTTCCAAGGTGGTGCTTGCATCCAAACTTTGATTATTAACAAGGGGATGTGATTGAAGAGCATTGAGAAATGCATTTCCCTTGTTGACATTGGGTTGGGTTGGAGCAAATGATGTTGTGATTTGTGGGATGTTTTGTGTGACATTTTGGGATGGAGGTGTAGATGAGATGGGGATGGTGGATGAGATTGGGGGAAATGATGTGTCCACGATAGTACTTACATCAAAATCTGACGGCAACTTGGCCCCTTGTTTTGCTAGTTCAAGCATGTACAACGAAGGATTAAGTCTCATCATAATGTTGATGATTCTATGGTTGTCTAGATTATGGAGCATTTCTGCCATTTCCTCGCGAGACATTTTGAAAGTGAGGTCCTCTCCTTGATTTTTGTCTTGGGGATGTTGTGATGATGAGAGGGTTAATGGGTTACTTGATTCTGTTGGATTCATTTCTACGTTGGTTTGGCTAAGATCGCTTGAAGTGGGTGTTTCTTTGTTGGTTTCCATACTCTTCTTGTATTGAGATCTAGTGAGAACCATAAAACAAGGATCAATCTTTGAGAATATGGGAGATGAATCTCTTGATTCTTTGGATTAATCTCTATTCTATGTCCCAAAGTGAAATTTTTTTAGGATGTGTTTGAGGATCAAAGGTGATGATATGATGATGATGTTTAGGAATGGATGATATGGATATTGTGACTTTTGATAAATCTTGAGTAAGACACTAGGCTTTAGGACTTGGATTTTGATTGGATTTCGGATTTTGGGATTTTGTCCTTGACTTTGATTTTGATTTTGAACAAAAAGACCCTAGGATGTTTGATAATGATCTAAGGGATAGCTTTGTTCAAATGATGATAATTTGAATATGTGTGAGGAGAAGGATGCATCTATCCACACCTATTCAAACAAGATGATTTGCTTCACTAAGCATATGGAGAAGGATTCATCTACATACACTAAGTTAGACAAGATGATTTTGATAACTTTGACTAAGCATATACAAAAGGATGCATTTACACATACCTAGCAAAAGGTGTTTTTTGATAATGTTCTCAAGGATTTTGTCTCAATGATTTTGATGATGGTTTGGATTTTGCCATAAATCCTAGTATCAAGGACGATTTCAAGATTTTATCAAAAGGTAATGATGAGGTGGATTTTGTTTTATTGTTTTGGAGGATGGATGAAATTTTTTGATAATGTTTTGATCCTAAGATGAACCTAAAAGGACACTTTGTTTGCCAAGACCTAGGTATTGAAGAGCATGCATATGCTTCCTAAAGACCTTTGTAACCAAGAAATGATTTCATTTTGAACATTCATGTTTCCAAGCAATGATTTTTGCTTTTGGGATTTTGGAGTCTTCAACACATATGAAAGTTCATTTTTCTTAGCTTTGCTTAATGACTTTATTTTACCAAAAACACTTTCTTCAATTAGGTTTTCAAACTAAGATGTCCAATGTCTTAACTCCTTCAAACCCCACAAGATATGTTATGTGGAAATTTAATGAACTTAAGGCAAGGGGCTTTCCTATTGTTTACTTAAGGAGACAAATTGAGATATAATCCAATGCTTAGAAAC
This sequence comes from Sequoia sempervirens, assembly GCA_007258455.2. Taxonomy (NCBI): domain Eukaryota; kingdom Viridiplantae; phylum Streptophyta; class Pinopsida; order Cupressales; family Cupressaceae; genus Sequoia; species Sequoia sempervirens. Next base: position 464,609,917 of record VDFB02000003.1, read on the forward strand.
CTCTAAGGATGTAATCCCAAGGGAAAGCAATAACATGTGGATTGAGTCAATTGTATTTGTCTTCAAAAGGGTTTGAAATTTGGATGGCGTTAAGTGTTTGTTTCCATGATGTTTTCGATCAAGCAATACATTTTGTAACCCAAGAATAAGTACAATCCTATGGATGTGTAAGACAATATTTGTTGGATTCCCACTTGGACAAGTCCAACTATGTTTATCTCTAGTGAATGGTTAGATGCTTGACCCCACTGGCTCCCCTCCACGGCACTCACTTATACGGGGCAGCCAAGTATCAACACCCATGAAACTCCCATGGCATGTTTTCCATTTCTACTAGAAGACCGTAAAAGTGTGGGGTGGCTTCAGAGTGACCGTTTTTGCACCAACAAATAGATAAAGGATTTTGGCAAATTCTAGCACATGGGTTTTAGTAAGAACTTTTCGTTCATAGGAGCTGACCCAACGTGGCAAGAATCCCCTTTGAGATCCATCTTGTCAGAGTCAACCACATGATATTGGCGTTTCTTCCAATATCCACATTTATATCCTGACTGGAAATACTCTTGGCTTTAGAGTGTTACCGGTTGAGTCGTTCCCTTGGGTGATTACTTTTTCCCCAAGGCAGGTCCTCTAGGATGAACAAAAGTGAATGAAGAACAAAATCTGTAATTCGATCAATCTTTGATAGCAATAGAGAGAGAGAATGTACGCGAAAATTCCCCCACTCACACTCGCACAATAGTTTGTTCAATTTTAAGCCCAAATCGAAGTGTGGAGGTGATTGCTTTATCTCAACCCAAAGTCATGGAAAAGACCTTTTGATTCTTAAGGTCACTATAAAGCGCGAGAGAAGCGCATACGTCCTTTTCCAATGGCTTTAGTCTAAGTAAGCCCTCATGAAAAACACAACTACACTTGTTCTTTTTAAACCCTCAAAGCAATATGTGAGTTCATTTTAGAGCACCAAATCACAAGTGAAAAGACATTTGTTCAATTGTTTAATCCATAAATAAAATCTAGTAAGTTGTAGATCCTAAGATTCTTTTTAAATCCGTTTGCAAGAAATAAACAAAAAGAATCTTTTTTTAAACCCAAATGAAAGCTAGTGTTCTATAGAAAGAAAAAGATGACAAATTCCTAAGGAACTGTTAAACAAACACTTAAGTGTTTAAAAACACTTTGATTAGATAAGATATCATCACCATGCTCCTTCTTCCTTTTCTTTTGGCCTCCAACCTACAAAGAAGAAAAATAGTTAAATTCTGGAAAAACACAGAAATTGAAAAGCAAAAAATAGAGGAAGAAGTAATCATAAATTAAAGCACGTGTTAAAAATTTAATTTTTCCCTTTTACTGTCTTCCAGCGTCGCAACTCATGAAGGCGTCACTATTTTTTTCCTCTCAGCATCACTCTTATAGTACTGCTTTACTAGTCAGCAGTGCTCTATGTCGGGACAAAGAGCACAATAGCGTTGCTCTTTTTGCCTAGCATCACAGTTTTCGAAAGCATCAGAATTTGAGAATTTTTCAAAACTTCTGTAGATCGGCGAGCCCAGTGGCGTAGTTTCAAATTTGAAATTTCTTGGCAGGATGAGTCCAGTAGCGGAGTTCATGTTCGCGCGGTGCTATATAGCGACGCTGGCGAGCCCGTGGCGCTAAAACAACGACGCTGACGGGCTCGCAGTGCTAAAAATAGCGACACTGAGGAGCTCGCATCAAAATTTCCTGTGTGTCAAGAAAATGCAGAAATTTTGATGAAATATTAGAATTTATGATGTCTAGCCCTCCTTCTAGCGCTAAAATGTGAACCCCCAATCTATGTACCTGCAAAACAAAGAGATTAAACACCTCAAGTTAGATATTGCAAGTATAAACAAGGATTCCCCATGGAATCCATTTACAATTCAACTTAGTAATGAAAATATGCAAGAACACAATACAAGAGATAAACCAAATATGAAATCCTAATTTAAATAGAAAACTCTTGATCCCATGGGGGAATTGGTGCCAATTTGATGTGGAAATTTGGCCCTTTCCCAATTCCTATGATTGCAAGCTTCGATATGTAGACTTGAAACGAACTTTGATCCACTTTTGATGATGAATGATGAAGAATCCAAGCCAAAATCTGCAAAAGAACCTAGCTATGAACTCAATGGTGTGAAACTTGATAGATATTTGAGCATGGTAACTTTACTCAAATTGTGGATGATGAAATGAGGAGAGGAGCTCTTCATTTATAGGATTTCAAGATGGATGAAAGCCCAAATTTGAGCAATGTGGGACTAACTTTCATCCAAGGATATGGTGCCACTTGTCAAGCTATGAATGGATGATGGTTGTGCAAGATTTGGGGTTTGTGCCAATAAATGCCAATATTTGAAATTCAAATTTGTTGAAATGACATGTAAGAGGGAAGAGAAAATGCAATAAATGCCACTTGGCTCAAGGCAAAGGACATGTAAGAGATCTTAAATGCCTTGTTGGATGTACATGTTGACTTGGAATTTTTGAATTCAAATTGAAAGAATATTCCAAAAGATTCCATGTGAGGGAAAATAGGGATTTAATAAATGAATTAAATCTATTTTCATGTGCAACTTACATTATCTAGAGGATGTGACATGAGATGAGGTTAAATTAATCAAGGGTTAATTAATTTAACAAGAGATTAAATGATGTGACTTATTTGACTCAAATTTATGGATTAATTTAAATAAGATAAGAGAGGAATATGATAAGAGGATAATTAAATAAATATTTTGATTTATTTAATCAAAAAGGATGGTGCTAGATTAAATCAAATAAGGTTTTAATTTATTTAATTTAATGGGTAGACTTTAGAGATTTAATCAAATAAATTGATTATTTAATTAAATAGGGATAATTAGATCAGATGGATTGATTTAATTAACAAGATAAAGTGACTTAATTAGACAAAATAATTTATTTAATTAAGAGACGAATATTGATGAATTTAATTAGATAGGGGAATTTGATTAAATGGTTAGACCAAGGGATGGTTTAGGAAGAAACGATGTTAGTAAGTCAGGATCATATGCATGATGTCAATCAATATATTTTTGATGTCTACACAAGGATTATTGTAGGGGAAGTGACATGAAAGGATGTGACATTTTTAGGATATAGCAAAAGGAAGATAAGAGCTTGGGGGATTATATTACAAGGTTTCTAGTTTTCCTACAAAAATCTCCACACCATACACTTAATGAAGACTCACAAAAGTTGATTTTCTTGGGAGGAATCAATGATAGCTGCATTGATGCCTTGGACTTGATGGGAGGAGGAGATATCTCTCAAGTTCCTTGGGAGGATATCAAGAAAATATGCCAAAACTACTTTAGAGCAGCCTCAAAGAAAGGGAGAGCTTACCAATCTTCCATGAGTAAGTCAAATACCATTGGAGTTTCCAGAATGGAGATTACTCATTTGTTGGAAGACTTCAAGCGAGACATTATAAACAATCCAGCTACTCAACTAGACACACTTCAGGCCAATAAGAAGCAAGAGGAGGCAGAGACAATGTTGGCAGAGTATTACCCCCATTGTAGAAAAAATAAGGACTATAGATGCAAGATGGTAGCTAATATTGAAGGAAAGCAAATTACACCCAAATTCAAGCCAATTCATATTGAAGAAGACCAAGTCTACTATGTTGCACAAGGGAAGCCTTGGGCTCCAAGACAAGGTATACCACTAGATCCACTCTCTTATGTTGGGCCATATTTCAATTCCTATTCATCTGGCAACCAATGGCAGCCCCCATATCCATCCAGCTATGGAGGATATCCACCACAACCTTGGGGTAACCCTCCAAATGCTTGGACCAATCATCAAAACTCTCCACTCCAGTGGCAGCAACCTTAGGGGAATTGGCAGCAATTTCAAGAGCATTTGAAACCACCTCCAGGAATTTGGCATCAAATAAATAAATGGAGGGGAGGACATCAATGGCCTACCTAGACAACCAATTACATGCAGCCACCTTCTTAGCCCCAAAAACTTGTTATAATTCCTCCATCTGCTAATTCAAGCTCAAATGCACCTAAACCTACTTAGCTACTAGCTCAGCGCATACCCAATCCAAATAACAAACCACAATAGCAGCCTATATACTCTGCTGATTCAAATCAATTCAATGCATATGTTGTGAGTGTAAGTGACATCCAATTGCGTTCAGGAACTACTTTAACAACCCCTTCCAAGCCTATTATCACTAAGCTTCCTGTGGAAGAGGAGGAGGAGCCTCTGAATGATCTCATTCAGCCAAGTGCACCTAAAAATCTTGAACCAGTCCAAGTCAAGCAGATTGAACAAGAACCACCATTTCCTCAGAGATTGGAAGTTACCAAGAAGAAGGAAGAAAAGGAGGATACAACTTTTAACATCTTGGATTAGCTGAAGCATATATGTGTCTAAATACCTCTATTTCAGGTCATAAAGGATGTCCCAATCTATGGCAAGGTAATCAAAGAAGCGTGCCTCAAGAAGTTAGGTAGCAAGAAGAAAGACCCCACTACAGTTCATGTGGTGGGACATCTAGCTAACATCATGCTTGGATTAGTGACTATCCCTAAGTACAATGACCCAGGTAGTCATGTGGTAACAATTGTTATAAATGGGATTCAAATAAAGAATGCTCTAATTGATTTAGGGGCAACAATAAATGTAATGACCAAGGAAATTCTACAACAACTAAACATTACAAGCATGGGATCTACTCCTACTATCCTGTAGCTTGCTGATAGTTCTACTGTTAATCCTGATGGTATAGTGGAAGATCTTGTGGTGATTCTAGATTCCTAGGAGTACCCAACAGACTTCATGATTCTTTCTCCTAAAGCTACACTAGGCAGGTACCCCATTATTCTTGGAAGGCCATGGTTAGCAACTAAAAACACATATATTGGATGTCATTCAAGTGACATGACCATTTCTCATGGGAAGAGTACCAAAAATTTTGTTCTTTATCCTCTTGCTCAACCATCCCATGATGATGATAATCCCATGTGGCCACATGTTGGTGAAAAGGCCGAGGAAGTTAATTTTGTGGTGTAGCTTATAATGTTAGGTAGAAGATCCTTCATGCAACTTCAAGACAAAGATGAAGTATTGGTTAACATCATTCAAAACCATTGTGAAGTGGAGGAAGCATCATCTTCTCATTCTACTACTCTAGTCAAGACACTTCTACCTACTCTTCTTGCAACCATTGTTCCTGCAGACATTCGTCCTGCAACTACTCTTCCCACAACCACTCTTCTTGCAACCACTATTCCTATAGAAAGAATTCCTACAACAACAAGTATGTCCGATACATTTCTACCATATGAACTCAAGGTACCATGTGTTAATGAAGCAACTAAGATAGAGTCAACTACACAAGTACAGGTGTTAGAAGGAAAGTATCTGAATGTTAACAACAAATTGAGTAAATAAACAACAATTGCTATTGGAAAACTTATTAAGGACCCATCAACATGCATTTGCGTGGGAATATCATGAGATGAAGGGATTGGATCCTAAGCTTTGCACTCACATAATTTATATCAAAGATGATTGCACCCCAGTGAGGCAGCCATAAAGAAGAATTAACCTTGCACTAAGAGAAATTGTAAAAGGAGAACTGTAGAAGTTTCTAGATGCGGGATTTATCTACTCCATTTTAGATAGCCAGTGGGTGTCTCCATTAGTGATTGTGCCTAAAAAAGGAGGTAAATGATGAATTTTTGTTGATTACAGAGAACTTAATACTGCTACAAAAAATGACCGTTTTCCCTTACCTTTCATAGATCAAGTTTTGGACTCACTTGCAGGAAAGTAATACTTTTCTTTTCTAGATGGATTCAACGACTACAACTAGATCCAAATTACACTAGAATACCAGGAGAAGACCAATTTTACCTGTTCATGGGGGACCTATTCCTACTCAGTACTCCCATTTGGCTTATGCAATACACCTGCAACTTTTCAGAGGATAGTCATTAGCATATTTTCAAACATTTCTCATGATTGCATGGAAATTCATATGGATGAATTCACCACCTATGGTGCTGATTTAAATGAAGCATTGGAGAATCTTAGGAAAGTCCTACAAAGATGTGAAGATCACAGTCTCTCTTTAAAAAATGAAAAGTGCTTCATGATGATGCAAGAAGGTGTAGTTCTTGGACACTACATCTCTCACAAAGGAATTCAAGTAGATCTTGCAAAGATTGAGGTAATCAAAAAATTTTCCACACCTACAAAATAGAAGGATGTTAGGAGCTTCTTGGGCCATGTAGGCTATTATAGGTGGTTCATCAATGATTTCAACAAAATAGTAGCACCATTGTATACCCTCCTCACTAAAGATGTTGAGTTCCAATGGACTGAAGATTGTGACAAGGCATTTTCTGATTTGATGGTATCCTTGACTCATGCTCCTGTACTCAAAGGACCTAATTGGGAGCTTCCTTTCCACATCCATACAGATGCATCAGATTATGCCATAGGAGCAGTCTTAGGACATAAAGAAGGAGATATTTAAAATGCCATTTATTTTGTCAACAAAAATTTACAAGGAGCTAAATTCAACTATACAGTGACAAAGAAAGAAATGCTAGTAGTGATCTATGCCCTGAACAAATTCAAGCACTACATAACAGGATATCAAATTTTTGTGCACATTGATTATGCAACCATTAGATAGCTCATGAATAAACCTCTGATCACAAGTCGACTAGCAAGATGGTTATCGTTGATGCAGGAGTTTGACATAACCATTGTGGATAAACTAGGGAAGGCCAATGTTGTTGTAGATTTTCTTTGAAGGCTGACTACATTAGAAGATAATCAAGCCATAGATGACTCTTTTCCTAATGAGCATCTATTCTCCATCAGTGTACAAACACCCTAGTATGCTAACATAGCTAACTATCTGGTCACAGGTAGAGTTCCACCTCGCTTCTCTCAAAAGAGAGAAGGGCACTTATTGAAAAATATTTTCCTTTCTCATGGATTGTTTGATGTTTGTTTTATATTGGACCAGACCATATCATGAGGAGATGTGTGAGAGAAGATGAGACATATGAAATTTTGCATGCATGCCACAACGACCCATGTGGAGGACATTTTGTAGCCAAAAGGACAACAATGAAGATTTTGAACACAGGATATTACTCACCAACACTCCACAAGGATGCAGGAAGGTATACCAAAAAATGTGATAGATGTCAAAGAATAGGAAAACCAACTAGATCTGATGAGATGCCACTTTTCCCTCAGGTGGTAATCACTCCCTTTGACAGGTGGGGATTGGATTTTGTAGGACCCACTGACCCTCCATCAAATGGTAAGTCTTATATCCTAGTATGCACTAATTATGCAAATAAATGGGTAGAAGTTAAGGCCATGAAGCATGCAAGAGATAACAAGGTTGCAAAATTTCTTTATGAAGAGATTTTCAAAAGGTATGGAGTTCCAAGAGAGATAGTGATTGATCAAGGAACTCAATTCACATCAAACCTTGTTGCAACACTAGTTAATGAGTACAACATAAGACATAGGAAGTCTAATACTTATCACCACCAGGCTAATGGTCAAGTTGAGGTGACCAATAGAGAAATTGAAGCTATTCTAACCAAAACTGTAGCTATCCACAGAAAGGACTGGCTAAATAGATTTCCAAAAGTTGTTTGGGCCATGATGCCCATTGAATTTGAACATAAGACTCTTAGGATTGTAGTAGATTTGGGGATGGATATCTCTTAAGGCACAGAGAAAAAGAATCTTGTAGCTAAATGATTTGGATGAGATGAGGAGAGCAACATTGGATCACATTGAGGCAGTACAAAATAAGAGAATTAGGTGGCATGATAAATTTATCAAGGACAAGATATTCCAACTAGGAGACTGGGCATTGCTTTATGATTCCAAATATCAAGACAACACTAGAAAATTGCAGACAAGGTGGCTAGGACCAAATGAGGTTGCTGAAGTATTCCCTAATGGTGTTGTTCAACTCACTACTATTGACCCAGTCAGATTCAAGTTGCTTGTCAATGATCATTGCCTCAAATTATATCACAATCCAACTTCCAAGGAGGAGTTCCTGGATCAATTCGCTCAGCATGTTGCACCTGAGCTTCCTGTAGCCAAAGGAAGTGGATCTAGTGTCCCTCCTTATAGCTAATTAAGGTATGTACTTGTCATAATAAAGACTTCCACTCCCATGGGAGTCCATTTCTTCACCCATCTGCCCATCGACCCATCCATTTCCACCTTTCTCTCTCTTCCATCACATCACTTCATTCCACTCCACCTCATTCAACCTCATTTTCATTAATTGCTCAACTTGTTTCCTAAAAATGTGAATGGTACTTTCTCCATAATCTTTGCAATGAATTTTTCACACATTCAGGTATGTGCGCATTAATTGCTAGATCTTAATTGTCTTTTAGTAAATTCATTTAACTATTGTACATTAATATGAATGTTCACCATAGCATGCCATTATTCCTACCCCTGTCAAATCATCATTTTGCATATAAGGAAACATGCCCAAATTTAGGTTGGGGGGAGGAAAAATATGTGAATACTTTTCTTGCATGTCAATCCATGTTGGTCTATGTTAGCAAAATTTAAATTAAGCCTATTTGAAATCTAAGTGAGAGGACAACTCGCATGTGTGAAGTGACACCAACTATCGCTGCCATTTCTCTCCATCATAGGTTTCCTTTATTACCCCTTCCTTGCTATTATTGACTCTATCATAATCTCAAGTTGCAAACAAAAGGTAAAAAGGGAAAATTCAGTCGACACTGGCATTGGAAATTTAGCAAGTGTTCTAGGAAGGTGAATTTTGTTTTCAGACGAGAATTGCAAGAAGGAAACCACAAAGTGATCATTTGCTTGCAGACAATGGGAGGTGGGTTAATTCAAAATGAACCCATGGTGCATGATGTATTATTGCAGGATGCACAATGCCTGACCGAATTCAGGAACTATGGGTGGATAGACTACTTCTTGAAGCTGGATGATTTTGATGAAGGCATTGCCCTAGAATTTGCCCAGACATTGTCTAAAGGGAAAGCCATGGTCAAAAGGTTGGAAGTATTGGCTACAGAAGAAAGAATTGCAGAAGTTACAGGGTTACCTATTGACAGTGAAGATTACCCTGTTTCTAGAGATGCCAAGTTAGCCAAGGCCAAATTTACAGAACCAAGCAAGCCTCCATTGAGCATAGATAAACAAGGTGTGAAGAGAATGTCTTTACACGAGCCATGGAAGAAAATAGTTGTTTATGTCATAAAATACATCACCTGTGAAGGTCAATAGTCGAATTTTCATTCAGTGCACTTCAAGCTTTTGAGTCATATGAAGCACAAAAGAAGGATGAATGTACCAAACGTGCTATACAAGCTTCTTTCAATCATGGTGGCTGAGACTTAGAAAGGTAGAGACAATTCCATTTCCCAATATTGTTTGATTAAATTGCTAGTTGAGAAGTCCCTGCATGATATATTTGGAATGACCTGGGAAGAATTCATAAAAATTGATCAAATTAGACTTGAGCACTTGCAACCTAGCACTACTAAATTTGTCACCATTTTTTCAACGGCTGTTTGTTAGTCGTTCGACAAATCTTTGTCGGAAGAGCGATGAAATGGAAAAAATCTTTACGTCACTATTTTTTGTCGAAAGGCTGACAACGAATTAAACATCAAAATAATGGCGAAGAATCGTCGGTCGACGACATCATGAAATGCCTCAAACTTTCATTGAAATATCAACGAAAACTTCGTGTATCCACTGACGAATTATACCAGTTCGATGAAATGGGCAAGCAGTAGCATCGAAACAACAATAGACATTCGTCACCATTTCGATGAAATGGGCAAGGAGTAGCATCGAAACAACACCAAAAGTTTGTCAAATGTGTGACGAAATAGGCAAGTAGTAGCATCGAAACAACACCAAGAGTTCATTGACTTTGCGACGAAATTAGCAAGGAGTAGCATCAGAAGAACACCAAAAATTCATCGAAAGTGTGACAAAATGGGCAAGGAGTAGTGTGGTAACAATGCCAAAAGCTCATTGAAATTGCGATGAAATGGGCAAGGAGTTACGATGAAACCTTCATCACAGCTATAGCAACTTTGTTGAGCCTTTCTGTTGATTCTTCGGTGGTTGTCATCGAAATTGCGATGAAGCATCAATTTTTTTTTTTAAATATTTGTGGAAATGTACCATTGTGGAGACTAAGACTGATCATACATACAGACTACATATTGGTTTGATGCTTCAAACGATGCATTTCTTATATTGAAAAGTGCATTACCTTATTGAGCTTCTCTTTGTTTTGAGAATAGTTTAATATTCTCTACTTAACAGGGCAACCACGTGACGGTGGAAGCTCATTTGGCCCCATCCCCCTCATCACTCTCAATTCTCCATACCCAATCATATAACATTAATCATTCATTCATCCATTAATAACATATAACATTCATTCATTCATCCATTAATAACATATAACATTCATTCATTCATCCATTAATAACATATAACATTCATTCATTAACATATAACATCATTAATTACATATTCACATTCATTCATTAACATATAATATTCATTCTTTCAGCTTTTACATATTATCAAAAATATGGTTGTCATGATATGATTACAATCACTTTTTTTTTGTTTCTTTTTTAAAGCTACATAAAACTGAAGTGGAGTATCGTTTTCTAAATCAATATCTGTCCCCCCTTTAGTTGTTCTTCTCTCTGCTCATGATCTTAATGTACATGTAGTCGTCTGCTCATGATGTGGACGCCGCTACAAGGGGTGATTTGTTGCAATAAGAAAAAAATGTTAAACTAATATGTTTTATTATTATTATTACAAGTATTTCATTAATTAAAAGAACATTAGAGTGGTTCTCTTTACCTGATGGGTCCACATCATGTTCCTGAACTTTTGTTATAGAATCATGCTCAACATGTTGAACACACTCTAAATCCTGATCTGCGGTTGAAACATGAAAGGTTACATTAATTAATACACCAATTGAAATTAAATATGTTTAAGAGAACATGAGGGTGGTCCTCTTTACCCGATGGGGCCACATCATGTTTCTGATCTTCTCTAGCCTGATCATGCTCAACACGTTGATCACGCTCTACATGCTCTAAAGTTGAAACACGAAAGGTTACATTAATTAATACACCAATTGCAATTAAGTATGTTTAAAACAACTTTAGAGTGGTCCTCTTTACTTGATGGGGCCACATCATGTTCCTAATATTCTCTAGCCTGATCATGCTCAACATGTTGATCACGCTCTACATGCTCTAAAGTACCAGGATGCACACCATGACCTTCATCTGCAGGTTGTGCTCCACCCTCACCAGGCTGCATTCCAATGTCATGTGCAGTATTATCATTGCTTGAAAGTTTAAAACAAATAGGCATGTAATTACTTTATGGTGGAAATTAATATTGAATAGATTGCACAAGTATTCAATTTTAAATAAACTTTATTGAGTTTATTTACCTGCGTGTTGGATGTAAGATTTGGTACCTGATCCAAGACTCTTAGGCGTTCATGCGACTCATAGCAACTATTTGGAAGGCAATCTTCAAGTCCTCTTCTATGGGAACTTTGTTGAATTTAGAACCCTATATTTTTCATAAGATCATGAATTTTGCTTCTATGGTGTGATAAAACCAAAATTGTTTGCAATTTATTATTTGGATGCAATATTTCATTTATTGATACTTACAATTCATGCAACTAATTTCATATAACCACCAGAGTGAAGTTTGTGTTGCC
>VDFB02000003.1:464621855-464634403 GCA_007258455.2 Sequoia sempervirens
AAATAGCATTTACAACTCAACACAATATTATTATATTGTTCACTGTGAAGGTTATACATCATAAGCAATTTTTGTTGATGTCATACAGATTGAAATACCCTTAATTTATTAGCAATTACAAATTGAAATACATTTAAATTCTAACCTGGAAACTCCACACACCACAAGGTATTTGTTTTTGCCACTTTGAAGGTGCTATGACCTGTAGAAGTCAGCTACAACTCATGCATAGGAAGATGTTATGAATATGCAATTGAATACCCCTAAGATTCATGCCCAATAGGTTGTAGAGGAAGTTGCAACATTAGTAAAAGTAGGGAAATGATATATCCAGCTACCCAAATCCCTTTGTAACCATTTCCAACACATAGGGAATGTCTATAGCAAAAATGAAAATGAATTTCTGAACTATTTCACCCCTCCAAGACACCCACAACCCTCAACAATAGTTCATGTGGAAGCCACAAATTGAAGTGCCCCTTTTATGCAAGTGCAAACTCCACACAAGGCATAATGGTAGTCAGCGCTTGCATGAAAACACACATACAGGTTGGGTATAACACCAAAGGCTTCACTCAACTCAATAAACCTCCTTAAAACCCATGCACAGTTCAATGGAACCAAATTTTTATAATGGCAGTGTGAATATCTTGAAACCCTATGCCCAAATTGAAAACCTTCAATATATTCTCCAACTATAAAATTCCAATAACAGGTCAACCAACAAGTATGAAAACTTAAACCTCGTAATTTGCAACATTATCAACCCTACAAACTGAATTAGATATTAGATTATAATCACCAAGAAAAACCCTAAATCCTTCTTGTGAATCTTTGAAACAATCTTCAAAGCACAATGCAAAACCATCGAATTAGAATTATCTACAAGTTGGCATGGGGGATCTCTCCCTCTTGTATTGAGCTATTTCCTCACAATGGTTTCCATCCCCAGTGAAGCTGAGTATTTTCAAACTCTCCAGTCCTCCTACAAAACCCTTAGTAAAATATTCTTCTTCCACATGAATGTGCAAAATGAGCTCTCAATGCCCTTTTATATTTCCACGCCCAATTTGCATTTGAATGCCATTTCATTTAATTTGCTTTTGATGGTCATTTAAATATTTCATCATAAAGTTGAGGGGTCAAAACATTAAAATAATATTACTTTATGCAAACGTCACATAACACCTTTTAACCCCCTTATAACACAATTTAATAAAGTCATCCATAATAATTAATATTATTAAATTTAAAATGGATTAACTTTAATAATATAAATTAAATCATTAACTCCCCGATAAATACCAATATCAACTCATGGGAGTAATCCATCAACTTTCCAGATATAGGCATGATAGTAGCTAACCATACCATGAATTACTATAAGTAGTAAGTATGAGCAACACATTCAAGTGACTTACTAAAAATAATAAGTGTGGGTCAAAGTGTCTTGAATGGCCTTTGAAAGGCACACCATAAATAAATTAGGACATTGAGTTGAAGATAGGGATAACTTTAAGAACCCCCCCCCCCTCGGTGAAGGTCGAAAATCTTGGCGAATCTTGTATAGTTCCCAATAAAAGTATTAATTTTATTGGCAATTTTTTTCATTTTTTGAGAAAAAAAAAATCTCAATTGGTGAATCTTTCGTAATCATTGGAAGTCTGTGGAAAATTCTAGCGAATTGCAATTTTTAAAACTAATAAAATATTTTTATTAGTGATTAAAACCTATTTTCAAACCAATAAAATATTTCCATTAGTGAGTTAAACATGTTTTCAAATGAACAAAATATTTCTATTGAGGAATTAAACCTATACTCAAATAAATAAAATATTTTTGTTGCGATTCAAAAATGTTTTCAAACCAAAAAAATATTTTCATTGGCAAATTAAACATAATCTCAAACCAATAAAAAAAATCATTGGCAAAATAAACTGGTATGCCAATAAAAAATCATAGCGTGGGTGGCAAAAATATCAAATGCTACATATTGTTCTATTCCAGGACAAATTTTCCACACATCCAAATTCTTTCATAAAGTGTCCAGAATGGGGACAAGTGTCAACATATTTATTATGTCTAAAGCCAGATGTCAACGCAAATCAATGTAACCCACGACCATTCGATGAGTTTTTTTATGGGCAGCTATAGTTGCATTCTAGAAGCAAATGTCTAAAGCACTAGACTTGTGAATTCAAACATCTGGAATAACACTATAACCGTTAGATTTCCAAAAATCAATGGTTGACATTTTATTACTCAATAAACCACTTAAAGTCATGACACCTAAAATAATATTTTATCGTTGACAGGTACCGATAGTTGAAGGTTGCTTAAGTTATGACTTAAGCCTTTGGAGTCATCGTGTTGACCGACCCCTCGACCTAGGTGCTTACTAGTTTCATGGAGCATCAAAGACTTTAATATCTCCTAAGTCAGGTGACAAATATTTGCTCACAAAAATCAATGGTTGAGATCGACGATTAAAGATCGGGCGACTCCCACACACCCGCACTACTGAGAAGGTGATGTCATTATTTTTCTATGGTAATGTGGGATTGTGACATCTGTCCTTAGTTGGATCGAGCTTCAGCTCGTGGTTAATGGTCTAAAATGAATCAATAGTCAGTGCTAAGTTCATCAAAGATCAACAGTTATTGCAAGATGGACGACTATAGTTGCATTCCGGAAGAAAATGTCTAAAGCACTAGACTTGTGAATTCAAACCTCTGAAATAATACTAGAACCATTAGATTTTAAAATATCAATGGTTGACATTTTATTATTTTTTAAAATCACTTAAATTCATGACTCAATTTTTTTGAAATAATATTGTCACATCAAGTGGTGAATTAAATGTTCAAGTGTTGAGTATTTGATGTCATTGTCTTCATTCTAACTCCTATATATACTTCACCAACTTTATGTTCTTCATCATTTATAAACCTATTTTCAAATGAATAAAAAAAACTTTGGTAAATGAAACATAATCTCAAACCAATAAAAAAAATCATTGGCAAAATAAACTGGTATGCCAATAAAAATTCATAGTGTGGGTGGCAAAAATATCAAATGCTACATATTGTTCTATTCCAGGACAAATTTTCCACACATCCAAATTCCTTCATAAAGTGTCCAGAACGAGGACAAATGTCAACATATTTATTATGTCTGAAGCCAAATGTCAGCGCAAATCAATATAACCCATGACCGTTTGATGAGTTTTTTATGGGCAACTACAGTTGCATTCTAGAAGCAAATATCTAAAGCACTAGACTTGCGAATTCAAACCTCTAGAATAACACTATAACCGTTAGATTTCTAAAAATCAATGGTTGACATTTTATTACTTATTAAATCACTTAAAGTCATGACACCTAAAATAATATTTTATCGTTGATTGGCTATCGACAGTTGAAGGTCGCTTAAGTTATGACTTAAGCCTTTGGAGTCATCGTGTTGACCGACCCCTCGACCTAGGTGATTACCAGTTTCATGGAGTATCAAATACTTTAATATCTTCTAAGTTAGGTGACAAATATTTGCTCATAAAAATCAATGGTTGAGATCAACGATAAAAGATCGGGTGGCTCCCACATGCCCACACTACTGAGAAGGTGATGTCATCAATTTTCTATGGTAATGTGGGATTATGACATCTGTCCTCAGTGGGATCAAGCTTCAACTCATGGTTAATGGTCTAAAACGAATCAACAGTCAATGCTAAGTTCATCAAAGATCAATAGTTATCAGAAGATGGACGACTGTAGTTGCATTTTGGAATCAAATGTCTAAAGTACTAGACTTGTGAATTCAAACCTCTGAAATGATACCAGAACCATTAGATTTTAAAATATCAATGGTTGACATTTTATTATTTTTTAAAATTACTTAAATTCATGACTCAATTTTTTTGAAATAATATTGTCACATCAAGTGGTGAATTAAATGTTCAAGTGTTGAGTATTTGATGTCATTGTCTTCATTCTAACTTCTATATATACTTCACCAACTTTATGTTCTTCATCATTTATAATATGTTTGGATTTGCTTTCTTTCTTCTCTATTCTCAATTTATCTATGATATTATGGAGTCTTCATGGCATGTCATGCTACCCAAATGTTTTTACGAGAAAAGAAGCAACAATGCCTACAATAGATGAAAGTTGGGTATGGTGTTTACTATTCCCTATGTGCAGGTTGAGGATTCTATAAGAATAATTGTGGGTAGGGAATGACTTTAGAACAACCCCTATGCTCTATTTTCTGAGGTAGCTTCTGCTTTATTGTACAATTGCATGGACAATTTTGTTACATAAAGATTTAGTGAAGACGCTGGCAATACGTTATTTGCAGCCTTTCATTTACTCTCTTCATTGGAGTTGGCACTTGAGCTTTACAATTTTGAAATTGGGTTAAAGCATGTTGGTGGAATCTTCCCTAAACTTGAACCAGCTGCCTCTACAGTGCAAGCTCTTTCCATGGTTAATATGAGGTGTGGTCTAGTGTGTGATACAATCAATGGATCATTACAAAGTTTGGAGTTTGGAGGAAGGATAAATTGGGTGATTCCCTTTTCTTCTTTGCTGTTACTTTGTTCAATTCGATTCACGTCCTTCTCAAAAACTTGGTTGACAACCTCTACTATTGTTATAGAATTTTTTAGTAATGAATTGTGTCTATATTTTATTGCGCGACTCTTGTAATATGTATTTTATGACCTTTTTTTTGTCACAGTTAGTGGCGTTTTGGCTAGGATGGCTATGTACTTCATGGCTACTTAAATTAAAATACTTTTTGTGGCTCAATTCTTGTAAATCCTTTTTGCTTTATTCAATATAAAATGTGGCTTTTAAGTCTGAAAAGATATTTATATTTTTTGTATCAATCAAGTTCAACATATAGTTATGATCATAAGTGAGCAAAATTTATTGTGATTTATTAGTGGACATTGATAATGATTAAGCTAAAACAAGCCATTTAATTATCTCTTTCCAATGCCTTGAAGTACTCTACCTTTCATTTAATTCTCAATATTTTTATTGATTTCTACATATACGTTAGATAGTCTTTCCTTGAAGAAAATGTGCTTGTAGTACTGCAGATTAATTCCATATGTACTTGGGAAATCTTTAAAAGATTCAAAATTAGGTTGCTCGTCTAATCCAAATTGAGCAAAATGTTTGATTTGATAACTTGATACTGAAAATGGAAGAAAGTATGGCATGTGGCATGTTCTTTCTTTTTATTGATTTTTGTCTTTTTTATCAATTTCCGCATATCCACCAAATTATCTTTCTTTGAAGAAAGTGTGGTTGTGGTACCACAAATTAATGTCATATGTACATCCAAAGTGATTGATTGGATAGATTGATATTGAAAATTGTACGATGCACTATAGATGATGATTTCATTAATCTGGTGATCAATTGAAATAAGATTGTAATGATTTCATATCATTTGAGTTGCAATTTTGACAACTTGTTAGCTTGAGGTATAGTTTGCATGTAGCTAGACGTCAATCAAAATAAATATTGTAAATGTAATACTTAAATTACACGATTACATTGGTTTTTTGGTTTGCATGATTATCATTATACCCAACCTCACACAAATCACGAGTAAACAAGGATAAGGTTGATAGTGGTGGCCCATAAATAGGGATAGCGAGCACAACTAAAATCATTCGTAGAAGGATTTAAAGGCTTTACTATTAAGTGCAATGTTCTAAATTGTCATAAGGGTTTTCATTTTGCAAGGTTAATAAGGAAGAAGATGATGTGGTATTATTGGGGATACTCTAAATTCTACTACCTCTAGTTATGAAGTTACAAAGTAAAAGACCAATTTCCTTCAAGTTCAAAATGGGTGGAATTGGAAAGAAGTTGATCTAGTTGACCTGACTTTGGGACAGGTTTTGAACCAGGATGAGGAGTTCTGATGGAGATAAGTGCTTTCACAGAGAGTATGCCCACATAATTATTTTAATCTTGTTTGCATTCAAAGTTAGTGAATTCTCATACTCCATTTTGACAAAGGCCCTCGAAGAGGAACTATGGACTTTCAGACTCTTTGTGTGTTATCCTGATGCATGGAATCTGCATGCAGAAGGTGGGAGAAAATTTACTACCCATCATCTTTTGCATGACTCTGGTTCTCATACAAGATAGGTTCTCAAACAAGATAGGTTTAGGGTTGAGAGACAAAAAAAATTAAGGACTAAGAGGGAATTCATAATTTCACATTGTACAAGCATGTCTACCACCACTAGCAGACCAAAGAAAGTTGTTGGGAAAGGCAAAGCAAAATTGGATAAAAAATACATTATGTTGGATTGCTTAAAACCCCAAGTTTCGTTGATCAATACCATCATATTCATGATCCTAAAATCTATGGTAGGCTAACCTCAGAACTTAGATTTTCATCTAAGAATAAGGTTGCACACCAAATGCAAAATAATAGTTTCAGTGCACCGTGGGTAAGTGGATTAGGGTGCTTGATGTTACATGTGAGGTTTTCCCTTGCGTATAATTTATCATGGTCTGTGCCCACAATTATGATGATACCAAAAGAGTAATTATTAATAAAGATAGCAAAGAAGAATTTTTATCTATTAATGTAGAAGAACTTGGAAAAGTGTTGGGGTTTACAACCAAATAATTTGGAAACATCCACATTGACCTAGAAAATCTTGCTAGTGATTATGAAGCAATGGATGAAAGGGAGAAAAATTCTTCCCTAAATAAAATAGTTCAGGATATGAAAGAAGTTAGAAACAAATTGAAAGGTAATCATAAACCTTCTTATGATTTTGATATTTTTAGACCATGGGTTTAGGATACTATTTCCATGCTAGCATTTTTCTTTGGACTGGATAGCAATTGGGAAGTGGGTGCAAGCCTCTTTGAAATGGTATATAATATCCATTATGTTGTTCCACCTCAACCTGTCAAATATAAATTTATTGAGCACATTATAGAATCCATGCATGAACAATTTTTAATGATTAAAGGAGGTCCACACTCAAAGTCCACTAAGACATTTAGGTTCACAACCTACTTGTGCTATTTTTTTCTATTCAAATTTAATGGAATGTTCCAGACCAACAAGCTTCAAATTCAACCCTATACAAATGCTGAAGAAAAAAAAATGGCTCCAATTTATGATTGGACCACTAAGATAAGGATACATGATTCTCAAAGGAACTACAATAATTTTGTAGACTACTTTTTGGCTCCATTGCATCAAGCAATTACTGCAAATACTCCAATGCCTAGATTTCCTATGTCATGTAGAAATTGTATTCAACTAGGAAAAAAAATAGAATTTGATGATTAGTACTAAATGGAAGAATATATTATGCTAAGATTTTATGGATCAAGAGTAGATCCATACAAACTTCCAATACATATTGCAGAAAGGGTTTCTGCATTGGAATCTGTAAGGCAGATGTAGAGTACTGATGAACTACACTTTTTCAATCAGCAGAAGAAGACCTTATTTCCTTCTTTACCTTTTTCATGTGGAGGGTTCACATTCGAGAGAAAAGCATTTAGTGTGGTACATGATATTTTGAATATTTTTAATTTTGATGTTGTCTGTCATTGGCAGTATGATCCATGTGACACCATTAAATCAATGATTATGGCCAATAGGAATGCTACAAGTAGAATTCAACATCAAAGTAAACCCTTGCTTGAAAACTTGAAAAACAAGGATTCTTGGGATGAGGTCAAAATAGAAATGGAGAAAAGTGTTGTTGAGAAAGTTATTTCTTTTGAACAATTGTCAGCATAAATTATGACATTGCACCAAAAGACAAGAGTAGAGAATCAAACTAAGAGGTACAACAATGTTTATGAAAAAAGTGATAAACCATCTAGTAGAGTAAAAATGCTTGATTCTCTAGATGAGGAAGTTACAAATAAAAATTGGTCATGATAAAAAATTACTATCTTTTGGTCTATGAGGAAGGAGCTAGGTGAACCAAGAACTCTTGCAAACTTTGGAGATACCGAAGAAGATTGTGATTTTAGCAAATTGTGGAATATAGAGCATCCCAATGAATGTGAAGATCAAGAAACTGATGATGAATCTAATTATGAAAGGGAAGAACAAAGCTATGTCAAAGCTGATTTAAGTGAGGCCACAAAAGAAGCATATACTTCTGGAGTAGCCATAGCCAAAAAATGGGTTATGAAGGTGGTCCTTTAGGGTCCCAAGGACAAGGCCCTTTGACAGTAACATATGTAGAGCATAGAAAACTAGTTGATAAATCTAGCCTTGGAGCTGATAAAGTAGACCAAGGGCATACAAGTATAGCTAGAACAATTCATTTTGTTAGAGCTTCAAATCCCGATCCTCGTGGTCAGATACAATCACAGTTAGGACATGCCCATGTTGGAGAGCCTAGTGCAACTAGCACTGCCATTGGTGGCGATGGTATGGTTAGTCGTACTAGTAGTGGTCAACATGTTCTACAACAAAAAATTACCCACAAGAGGACAACAATACAAGATACCACACAAACACCAAGTGATCAAGGCATATAAATGAGGGAAAGTATTTTGACAGGTCCAAGTCTAACTACTAGTTCCACCACAAAGGAGTTATTTCTAAGCACTCCCCTAGTTAGTGTGGTTGCAACAACAACTACAAGTACTCATTGTCCTTCACCATTCAAACATTCCATTATTCCTGTGTCCCCAAGTTTTGATTACATTGGTGAGTTTTAAAAGAAATCAAAATTGTATAAAAAAGAAAGGAAGCAACTGATGAAGAGTGTGTCTATTGTAACTTCAGAATCTACAACAACCATGGTATTACCCACATTTGACACAAATACATAAATCATGGAGTACATGTTTTTTGTTCCCGCGGTTCAAAATAAACCAACAAATCAAATGGATCGATTTGAATTTCAAGTGAGCAATTTCCAATTGGATTTTTTTGGATTAAAAAATACTAACAAAATTAATGTATCAAAGAAGAACAATGAATTGGTGTACACATCATTCCCAACTTCTACTTTTAAATGAAATTTCACATTTTTCTTTTTTGGGAGTGAACCATGTGCTTTATACACACACACATATATTAATAGATAAGTGTTGCCAATGGGGCAACTCCAATTTTTATTTAATTTCAAAAAAAATAACAAATCTAGAGGGAAAGAAGAATCCCTCAAAAGAATAAACCAAATAATAGAGTCATATGCTCAAACTTGCACCAAAGTCATACCCCTAAAGGCCATGCATCCTCATGCCATGGCTAGCTTTTCCCTACAATATGCCTTCTAGACCAACCCATGTGTAATCAAGGGAAAATTCTAAATTTGTTAGAGGGGTTAGCACAATAACATAAAATTCCAATGAAATAACAAAGCACAAAGGAAATAATGTGAAGACAAAAGGGACAAGGTTACCCTAAGTCTCCACCTTCCATGGTTGACCTTTGTTACACCTCCTAGCTTGCAGTAAATAAAATGTGCCCTCAGATTTGTATGAACAACTATGACAAATGACTAAGCCCTATGCAAGTGTTGAAGGATTTACATAAAATAAAATGACCTTACAATGGACTAAAATGACAATGACTGTAAGTGACTATGACTGTAACAATAATAATAGCCTAAGTTAAAATCTGAGCATGAGAGAGATCTAGAGCTAAGAGAGAGATCCAAATGAGAACAAAATTGCCATTTTATAAAAACTGCAATTTTGAATGTGTGGCCAGGATGAGAAGATGACAAAAACCCTAGAATCAAAGATCAAGATTGAATGTTGTTGTATGCATTAGGGTTAGGCCAAAATTAGGGCAAATGATAAGGATGAAGGGCCAAGATTGAATCAAGGGTCGAAATTAAATGAGATGTCAAAAGATAAGAATTAATTTAGAAGATAAGACTGGCACGGACAAAGAGGTTGCTAGAGAAATTAAATAATAAAATTTATTTACTCCAGTTGACCTGTAAATAATTAAATAATAAAGATATTATTTAATTATGGAGGAATGTGACAAAAGAATTGTTTTGAATTAAATAATGATTTTAATTCAAAATTCAAGAAAATTGACTAAATTAAATAAATCAAATTTATTTAATTTTAATGAGAGAAAAAGCTAATGAATATTTAAATAATTAGAATAATTATTTAATTATAGTGGAAAGTGGACAAAATTAAATAAATAAGAATTTATTTAATTTTTAGAAGAAGGGGATTTAATTAGTGACGTAATTAATCAAGAAGACATAAATGACAAAGGGAAATTAAATAAATTATAAAATTTATTTAATTAAAGGAAGACTTAGATAATTAATGATGTATTAGATAAATAAATAATATTTATTTATTTAATAATCAAGGAGAAACAAATGACATGAATTAATTAAATAATTATGAATTATTTAACCAATAGTCGAATGTGGACCGAGGACATAATTAAATAACTTAATTATGCTAGGACGAAAGTGGTAAAAATGAAGCTTGTAGGCCTAGGTCATTTTTAGGTGTCTACATTTTGCCCCTCTTTGTCATAATGTTGCTTGTCGCATTGTGACAAATAAAATAAGTCAAGAATATGCCCCAGTGAAGGTACGGAGTATTCCTGCCCCCTCGGGAAAGTTTCACATTTTGGGTCGGTGCCAGAAAAATTTGCAAAAGGTCCCCGATAAATCAATTTGATGGCTAGAAAAACAGCGGCGCAGTCGGTTTCAGATTCTAACATGTTTAAAGCAACTTACGAGGAGGTCAAAGGTGCGGAAATGAGCCTCCAGTATTGATTGTGGTTGAAAAAATGTCATTTTGACCTTATAAATAGGTTGTCAAAGGGGTAAAAGACAATTCACTTTCACTATTCACCTTGCGAATCCTGAGAGCTCAGAGCGAAAGGCGCAGCAGCGACAATGGTTATTCCAGTGTCAGAGCACCGCAGAGAGATTGTGAGGACCTTCAGACGGCCAGAGGGCTCAGGGCCGGCGGTACGTACCCTAAACTTACTTTGTCATTTTACCATTTTACGTGTTTTTTAATGCTTTTTAGGGTAGTGAATGAATGCGCTGCGACGCATATGCGTTCGCGTAAGCCGCAATTGCTTTCGTGTTCACCGCATTTGATGCGTTGCGACGCAAGTGCAATGGGAAAATGAGTCGCACCGGCGGTCTGCGCCGCATTTGATATTTGGCGCGACGCAAGTGCTTCACCGAGTCGCATTTGACCGCTCAAGTGCCGCAATCGCAATGTTGTGATACAACTGCTTGTCCGAAAGTCGCAAGTGAAATTTCGCGCCGCATTCGCAATGTTGCGGCGTAAACGCATAATGTTGTGATGCAAGTGTCTTCAAGCGACGCACTTGACTTACTACGACGCATTTAAGGTTTGGAACGACGCAATTGTTTGTTCGGGACTCAATTGCTTGTTTGCGACGCATTTGCCTGTTTGCTTAATTTAATTTGCTTTGATGCTTTCATTCCCTTAGTTATTTTCCATGATGGTTATAGTTGTCCAAAAAGGTGCTAATGCAGTGTTCGTCCTTTTGCAGAGGCAACTTGCCCCTATTTACACGAGAGAGAGCAGACCAAGGACCTTTCGGTTTGGCGATCAGCTAGGCCCGCGAGAGCGGCGACGATTGATGAGACTCGGCTTATTCTATGCTGCGTTCATGCTCGCCATTCGGGCGAATAGGGGTTTGTTGACGGCGCTATGCGAGAGATGGCACTCCGAGACCTATTCCTTTCACCTGCCGATAGGTGAGGCTACCATTACTTTGGAGGACGTCTACCGTATCCTCCAGATTCTGATTCGAGGGGAGCGGATCGTGTACGATCCACGTCATGGCGAGCAGACCTTTCGGGCGTACTACCAGGATCAGGGTGCCAGACTCAGCATTCAGGGTTACGAGATCCATTGGGATTTCCTGGCAGAGCACTACAGTCGCTTTGATGCATTCCTAGGGACTCTGATTGGTGGTATTTTGGTTCTTGACCGACGAGGACACGGATTTTCGATTGGTTGGGGGGATGTCCTGGTCGGCATGAGGAGAGACGGGACAGTTTATGCATGGGGTCCCTGTTTGCTGGGGATGCTTTATCATCAGCTGCATGACGTTGTATACAAGAGAGGAGAGAGTATCTCCTGTGGGACCACACTGATGATGATCTGGGCATGGGAGCATATTGCCATATTTTGCCCTCCTATCGACAGACCACAGCTAGCCGAGGGGATGCCTTACTCCTACTACTATGCCGGCGCATTACAGCAGACCCATATGGGTGAGACAGGGTGGTGGCGGCATCGGATTGATACCATGGTGACGTTCATCTAGAGGCCCTACAGGGATTGCGAGGCATGGGATGATGATGACGATCATCTGAGTTTTTGCTGGCAATATCAATACCTTATTGGCAGGACAGTATAGACATCCTTGATTATTGAGATGTACCTGCTGCAGCGTGTACTGAGACAGTTCAGGGAGCAGCAGGATGTACCCATGGGGACGGCAGAGTATGCCCGATCATCCAGAGAGTATGCATGGGGGTCGGCCATCCC